>PVIH01016292.1:0-46139 GCA_004025045.1 Sigmodon hispidus | reverse complement strand
CCACAACCACCGAACAGCTTGGGATCAGAAACACCCTGGACTGACCCTTCAAACCCCAGTCCAACTATAGGAACACCTGACTCACTCTTGAGGGAGGGGGGGAAAGAACTGGATTTGGCCAGAAGTGGAGACTGATCTAAGCATTATTGGGTCAGTGGGACCATAGGACTGTCTGCTCCCTGCCCAGGGAGGGGATGGGGAGTTGCAGAGAAGAAAAATGACCAGATGTGTTTGAAGGGGGAAGAGACCTTCAATAAGGATATACAGGGAAAGCTGAACACAAAGAAAATATATGTGTAGCAATCTTATTTGTATTTCTACCTTTGATAAGCCATGCTTATGATTCTTATCCTCTGTATAGTTATTGTTAACTCTTCCGCATTTTAAATTCTTTTTACTGTTTTTTTTTGATAAATACAAAATAAAGAAGGAAAAAAAAAAGAAATTTAAATGCAATAAAGTTTCTTAGTGAGAAAGCTAGATATAAAATGTTTAAAGATATGGTTTATGGATGGCATATATTTTAAATGAAAAATTGACTCTCTATAGTAGTAAATTTCTCTACTTCTTGAAGAAGAGTGCAATTCTTTTAACTGAGTCATTGAAGGCTTGTTTGACCTGTTTATTCCTCAAGGTGTATATGAAAGGGTTCAGCATGGGAGCAATGGAAGTGGTGAGAACCGTCACACCCTTGTTGGTTGCCACTGAGTCCTTTGCTGATGGTTTGACATAGATGAAGATACAGCTTCCATAAGTGATGGAGACTACAATCATGTGGGAGGAACAAGTAGAAAAGGCCTTTTTCCTTTGCTGGGCAGAAGGGAATCTGATAATGGTCCTGATTATACATACATAGGAAAGAACTACACACACAAGGGTCATGATAAACGTGAACACTGCACAAACTATCACCATCTGCTCTATGAGCCACGTATCTGTGCATGAGATCTTCAGGAGGGGGGATGCATCACAGACAAAGTGGTCAATGACATTAGAGTCACAGAATTCCAGATTGAGGCCCAGGCTAAGTGGCGGCAGGACCACCAACAAGCCAGCTGCCCAGCAACAGAAGATAAGCCTTTTACAGATCTTGTTATTCATGATAGTGACATAATGCAAAGGTTTGCAGATGGCTACATATCTGTCATAGGACATGGTGGCTAGGAGAAAAAATTCTGTTACACCAAAAAGATCAGTAAAAAATATTTGAATGGCACAGTTGTTATATGTAATTGTCTTGTCACCTGTTGAGATGTTGTATAAGTATCTGGGAATGCAAGCAGTTGTAAATGAGATTTCTAAGAAGGAAAAATTTTGAAGGAAAAAGTACATGGCAGTTTTGAGGTGTGAATCCATAAAGATGAGGGAGATGATTGCAAGGTTCCCGGTTATACTCAGCATGTAGGTGAGGAACAGAAAAATGAAGATTAATGTCTTCAGTTGGGGGTCATCAGTCAGTCCCAGGAGGACAAATGTTGTTAATGTGTGGTTTCTCATAAGTGAATTTTTTCCTCTATCCAGTCTGCATTTAAAATTCAGAGATATCTGTTCAAGCATAGCAACTGACAGGAGAAATATTATGATATTGAACTCACATGCATTCATGCATTCTGTTTACACACATCAACACACTGGTTGCTTAGATCCTACAAACAGGTGGTTTTGTCTTTTCAGGGTAGAGTTAGAAAATAGAGTTGCCTTATGTATACCACATTTCAGAATGTTATGGATGGTTCCTTCTCTTTGCATTTAATTCTCAATTTATTATTATTTTTATCTAATTGTTTTTTAGGCTCATGTTTTTCCAAGCAGGTTGAGTGGTTGCTAATGCTTTGTAAGACTGCATTTCTCCTTATAGACAGAATCCTGAAGTAAAACCCCTTTGGCCTGTTCATGTGTTTCTTGAGGTTTTGTTATTTATAAACATCATACAAATTTTCATGTTAGAGCTTTCTATTTGCTGTCTAATATGCTAGAGTTTATACAAATTATGAACCTTTATATTTTCTTTGAAAGACCTCTTCTTTAGTTGCCATCCCATCTCTTTCTCTTAATTTTCAGTTTAAAATTACAGTATTATCCTCTCATAGGATGAAAGGAAGAAAATGTCTTGTCTATACCCTATACAACATCAAACACCCTGAAATGACATTTAAATTATAATAGTATTAGAGTTCCCATTCCTGATTTTAATACAGTCTGTGAAGACTTTAACTAGAGAAACTTGTAGCGGAAAGGACATTATTAATCATATTCACACTTCTGGTAGTTGTTCACAGCCATTCTCTCTTAGTTATTCAACCACAATGATTCTTGAAATGTAATTTGAAGATGATTTTTTCTGATGACCACTGGTTAAATCTATTTATGTATACAAAAGTAGTAGTCTGGGAATGCATAGGAGTTTAAAATTTCTGTTTTTAATCAACTGTATCAACTTTTTCATTGATGACGTAGTACCATCATAAGAAAAGAACTTTCTTACCTTTTCTATCCTTGGAAAGTAGTTTCTAAGGAATACCTGGTAGTTCGGGATGAGCTGATGTTCTGACCTCTTTTGCTAGAGAGAGCTTTCTAATGTCAAGCTTGATTCTTATTTGCCATATCTACAGGAAATAAACAAAAGAGTCCTCAGTGACCCAGGCTCAGAATTAAGTAATAAATCATCTGTGGGAACAAGGTCTTTGGAGACCCAATGACAAATCAAATTATTAAAAGAACCACAAGGACAATGTAGAATCTAATGAAAACAAACCTAGTCCAGTTTCTTATAATTAATTCGTGTTATGCCAGGTGTAAAATATTTAGGTCTCATTTTCTCGATTATTAATTTGTTATGCAGTGAATAAATTACATAGGTTTAAATATCAGTTTTATGCTATTAATATGTTTTAATTTTATTTATTTTTCTTTTTTTCTTTATTGTTTTTTGAAAATTAATATCAAACTTTATATAAAAAAGCAAAAGATCCAGGATAACTAAGAAAACCCCATACAGTGGTAAAACTTCTTTTTTCTAAAATACATGAAACATAAAAAATAAAATCTAAGCTCCCCAAGCCAGGTTAGGCTCAGCTACAGATGAAGAAAGTACAGTAGGTCAGAGTTGATGCCCACAGATACACTATGGGCACCGCAAATTTCTGCTAAGCAACACTTCTACAGTCAAACCATAAGTTTGAGTGTGTGTTTTAAATCGCTTTATTTACTCATCATCTTTCAATGAAATAAGAACGTTTTTGCTTAAAGTCCACTAATGAATGAATACATTATCCTTCTGGGTTTGTGAGACCTTGCTCAGGAGGATATTCTCCAAATCCACCCATTTGTCTGTGAATTTTAGGATATTGTTTTTTCTTACTGCTGAGTAGTACTTCATTATGTAGATGTACCACAGTTTGTTAATCCATTCTTCAGTTGAGGGGCATCTCGGTTGTTTCTAGGTTCTTGCTATTACGAATGATAGTGCTATGAACATAGTTGCGCTAATGCTTAATTTTATTTTAAAAAGTTAATTAATTAATTAATTATCAATCTGTATGTGTGTATGTGATATGTGTGTTTGCATATGGATGTATGGATGTAAGGGAATTTTTTATATCTTCTTTGAAGGTTGCAATAATCTTCGTAATGGTGCTTTTGGTGTTGTTTTCTTCTGTTCATCTCCATCACTCTGTTTAGGTCTTGTAGTTGTAGAACCACCAATTTCTTCTGGTGTTGCCTTGTTGTTCTTTATATGATTATATATATTTTTGCACTGGCATCTGCCCATGGCTTCAGTAGTTCATGATTAGGCAGCTTCTAGTCAGTTGTGGCAAGAGAACTTGTGTGTCTCCTGTTCCTCTGAGCAAGGGGTCTGCTCGATCTCTGACTCTGCTCTGGACAGGGGTCTGAATTTCAAATCCTCAGTCCTTATCTGATGACAAGGTTCGCACTGGAGGCAGGGCGGAGCTGTGCAAGGTTCCCTCTTTCAGGTGTGGCTGGAGGAATCCTTCATAGCCAAACCCTAGTCCTGTCTGCTAGGGAGAGTCTGAGATCAGACTCTAGGGATTGACCCTGGTCCCAAAGAGCGACTCTCCAGATGGGTGGTCCAGATGCTGGACTCTGCTCACCTTTGGACAGGGTCTGAATTCCAAAGTCCTCAGTCCTTCTCTGCTGACGCAGTGGGAGGACTGATAGTAAACTTTTAAAAATACGCTTAGAGATCATTTGTATTTCTTCTATTGAGAATGCACTGTGTAATTAATTTGTCTTTTTATTGATTAAGTGATATTTCTGGTGCTTAACTTTTGAAGATTTTTTAAAATATATTAGTCAGATATATAGCTGTCAAAGATTTTCTCACTTGCTGAGAAATATATTTTCACGTTCATAGTTGTTTTCTTTCTAAGAAGGAACTTTCAAATTTCTTAAAATTTTTTTCCAGAAGTAATGAAAAATATTTTCAGAAGTCTTTACTTGTGTTTTCAATAAGACTTCCTGTAGTTATTTCAAAACTTCAGGTCTTACATTAATGTCTTAACATATTTGAACTAATTTTTGAACAAGGAGAGAGATGTAGTAAAGTTTGTTTTTCCTCTTGCGCCAGGGAATTAATCTTTTGTTCCTTTGGCTCCATAGTACAATTACAAATCAGGTGTTCTAATACTTGATAAATAGTTCTTTAGTTTCAGATTGCTTTGACTATTTGGAGTATTTATACTTCATATGAACTTAAGTCTTTTAAAAATTCATATGAAGAATGGCATTGTATTTTTAATTGGAATGCATTAAATCTGCATATTTTTTCCAGTCACATGCCCATTTCCACATTGTTTCTCCCTGCCCATGAACATGGATGGTCTTTCCACCGTGTAGTCTTTACTTCAATTTCTATCTTTGCACTGTCTTGTAGTTTTCATTGCAGAGGAAATTTACTTTCTTTTCTAGACTTCTAGAAGAAGGTTTACTTCTAGGTACTCTATTATTTTGATGCTATCATAAATAGGATTATTTTCTTAGATTCATATTCAGGATGTTTGTTACTGGTAAACAGAAAATGACTTATTTTTTGTACATTGATTTAATATGCTGCATTAACTGAAAGTGTTTATTACATGTTAGGATTACCTAATGAAGTATTCAGAGCCTTTATCTGTTGAATTATATAATATCTAACTAGGGATAATTTGATATATTTATCTCATATTTGTATTCTCTTTATTTCTTTCTCCTACCTTCTTCCTTTGGCTGTGATTTGAAGTACTATATTGAGTAAGAGTAGAGGATGTGAATATTTTTGTCATTCTTCATGTGAGAGCGCTTTAAGTTATTTTTATCTATCATGCTATTGACTATGATTTTAAAATACACAGCTTTTATTTTGATAAAGTATGTTCCTTCTAGTCCTAGTTTCCTCAGAAGCTTTTATTGTATATATAATGTTAAACTGTCAATAATATTTTTGTATCTATAGATATGATAGTAACAACTATGTTCCAGAGCCCATTTTTGTTCTATATTATATTAATTAATTTCTGTATATTAAACTAGTCTTGGGATGGAGCCAACTGGTTTATAATCATTTTTAATATGTTGCTAAATTCAGTTTGTGAAATGTGATTTGAAAATCACATGAAATGAAATTTGACATTCATGTTTATCAGAAATATTTATTTTTTGTTTTTAATATGCTTTTATTTGGTTTTAATATCAGGGTAAATTTTATCAAATAATTTTGGTAGTATCTCTTCCCTTGATGTTTTATGCAACAGTTTGAGGGGCATTGGTGTTAATTTTAAGCAGGGTTTGATATTGAAACGGTCTTGTTTCTCTAGAGGAACACCTGACTCAGTCTTGATGTTGGAGTGAGGAAACTGGATCCGCCAGGAGTATATACTGAACTAAGCCATATTGGGACCTTGGGACCTTCTGCACTTGCTGGGGAGGAGATGGCAATATATGGAGAAGAGAGAGTGACTGGAGGGAGTGGGAGGGGGAAGGGAGCTTGAACAAGGATATACACAGATAGAAAATGTGACTTTATTCATAATAAAAATGAAAAAAGAGAAAAATATAGTAAAACTTCAGATTTTGTGTTCATTAACCCATCTTTCAGTTTAGTATTCTTCAATTTATTTTACATCTTTGAGAGGAATGCAACTTTTTTAATCGAGTAATTGAAAGCTTCCTTCACTTGCTTGTTTCTCAGTGCATAAATAAAAGGATTTAGCATTGGTGAAATCGATATGATAAGAAGTGAAATTCCTTTATTGATAGCCACATCACCCTTGGATGAAGGTTTGATATAGATGAAGATGCAGCTGCCATAAGTGATAGAAACCACAATCATGTGGGAGGAACAGGTAGAAAAGGCCTTTTTCCTTTGCTGGGCTGAGGGAAATCTCAGAATGGTCTTGATAATATAGACATAGGAAAGAATAACACACACAAAAGTGATGATGAACATCAACACTGCACTAACTATCACCATCTGTTCTAACAACCATGTATCTGAACAAGAGATTTTCAGGAGAGGAGCTGCATCACAGCAAAAATGGTCAATGATATTTGAGTCACAGAACTCCAGGCCCAAGCCTAGACTGATAGGTGGGAGAATGATGACCAGTGCTGCTGTCCAACAGAAGAAGATGAGGTTCTTGCAGACTCTGCTATTCATGATGGTCATGTAATGCAGAGGTCTACAGATGGCCACATAGCGATCATAGGACATGATAGCCAGGAGAAAAAATTCTGTTGCTGCAAAGAGGTCTATAAACAGCAGTTGAATGACACAAGCAATGTAGGTAATGGACTTGTCCCCTGATGATATGCTATATAGAAATCTGGGAATACAAGCAGTTGTGAATGAGATTTCTAAGAAGGAGAAATTTTTGAGGAAAATATACATAGGCGTTTTAAGGCGGGGGTCAGTCAGAGTGAGGGTGATGATGGTTATGTTTCCAAATAGACTCAACATGTAAGAAAGGAGCAGAAAGATGAAAAGCAGAATTTTCAGCCTGATGTCATCTGTTAGACCCAGCAAAATGAAAGTTGTTACTGTTCGGTTTCTCATTCTTGACTCTTGTCTGTTGCCCAGCTTGGTTGAAAAATAAGAAATACTTTATTTATAAAACTTTAGAATTCAGTCAGGTGCTAACCTCAAGACAAGCTAGCTTGAATGTCACTTCTCTACCACTATTGGTTAGTGAAGAAGCAAGCACATAGGGCACACTAATCTTTGAGCTTCTTTTTGTCTCACAAAACAGCTCATATTTAAATCATATATTTCATATAGATATTTTATGTGTCTACAGTTTAGCTATAATCTATACTAGTTTAACACATAATCTTATAAACATCAACCCACAAAAGTTCTCTTTGTTTTTGGTCTAACACTTATGTCTTCCTCTGACTGCTTTTCCTAGGCAAGATTTTAGAAGAGAACTGCTAAGACAAATGAAGAGTGTTCTCTGTTAAGATAATTGTAACATTATGTTCATATTTAATATTAGTAATTAATTGGTAAATACTTATGTACAGTTTAACTCTAGTTTCTATGCTTAAAATGTTTTTATTATGTTTTATTTTAAAGATTTATTTAGGACACTGGGTATGATGGCACACACCATCCTTGTACTTGGGAGGCAGAAACATGTAGATCTGTATGAATTAGAGGCCAGCCTGGTCTACATAGTGAGTTCCAGGACAT
Organism: Sigmodon hispidus; assembly: GCA_004025045.1. Taxonomy (NCBI): domain Eukaryota; kingdom Metazoa; phylum Chordata; class Mammalia; order Rodentia; family Cricetidae; genus Sigmodon; species Sigmodon hispidus. The sequence continues at coordinate 38,449 of PVIH01016292.1, read as the reverse complement.
CTAGGGCTATGTAGGCTTGTCTCAACACCTCCTCACAAAGGCATATATTTTATATAAAATTCTAAAATAAAGTTTTCTGTCTTTATGTTTTAAATGCATTTAACAGCATCATATTTACACTCTGTATACATCCTTTTGTGATAACTTTTAGTTCACTATGGGAAAAGCAGGGTATCAGACTATGCTGACATAATTGAAGAGCCATATCCTTGTTATTCTGTTTTGGATCAACGTTGTTTTAGTCTGAGATGGTCTTAATACTTTATTATAAATGACAGTGTCACCTAGTAATACTGCATCAAGAGAGTAGGTCATTTCTTAAATTTTTTTTCATGTTCTCTTTCCTTTAGCATCCTAACTCTTCAAAATGTCTCTGGTTTTCTCCTTTTTACTTATACATGAACTTATTTGATATTGGTATATTTTATAATATTTTGGTCAATGTTATCTCTCTTTGCTTCACTAATTAAGTGCAACTCAGTCTTAAACTCACATTTTCTGCTGCATCTAAGATTGTCTCCTGTTCACCTCATAAAATGCTTTATAACTCAATTCTATAATCCCACATTTTCCTGAATTTCTTACCACATTCCCATTTCTCTCATGGATTCTTCTTCTCATCTAATATCTATGATTGGTGTAGAGTAAATCACTTACCAAGCAATTGCTTTTGAGTCTTAGGAGTTTTTTTTTCTTAAATAAATGAAGTGATTCAAGTAAGAAAATAATTCTCACTTTAATATCTGTGGGGAAAATATATAGTAAATTTTCAGCTTCACCATTGAACTTATTTAAATACCTCTAAATTGACCTAGAGGGTCTGAATTCACAATTTGCTTTTTGTATCTGAATGTCCTTGAACAATTTGCTTAATTTATTTATCTTGCATTACATACAAGTGAATATTCTAATAAAATGTTTTGTATACTTGTTATTCATTATTTGTAGAGTCTCCACAAAAGGATATTATATTTTAAAAGTTTTAGATATATTTTAATTTTTGAAATTATAATTATGTTTTTATTTTTCTTTTCTTCTAATTCTTCTTATGAATTCTCTTATACTCTCTCAAATTCATGGCTTCTTTAATTATTGTAATATATATGCATATATATTTCTAAACACTAAATACAACCTACCCAGTTTGTATAATGTTGCTTGTATTATATGATTTCAAGGATAATCTCTTAGTATTGGATAATCAATTTGAAGATATGTTCCCTGGGGAAGAATGTTTATTTCACTTTGCAATTCCTTAGTTACTTGTCCAAGAAAGGAAAACAAGCAATCAGTCTACCCAACTACAGCACCTACAAATCACAACAATTACTACATGAAATGATAAATCTAAGGGTTCAATAGTGGAATGCATACCTTGGTGGCCACCACCAGCTCTCTAATTGCATTTACTTTCTGCTGGGCCAAGGGAAATTCATACATGGTACTGGAAACCTAACCAGCTATCTAGGGCTAGAAAAGTCATGGATCTTGGAAAAGAACATATGACCTCCAATTTTCTAAACCAGCACATCACTAGAGTCTAAATATTTATCCTTATACCTACAGATGAGTGTAGTTCATATTCCTCTTCAAGGAAACTTCTTTTTTCAACAGATAAAAACTATTACAGAAAACCACAACCTGTTGAAATGCAGAGTTGTAGAATGCAGCACTACTGGATATGTGTGTGTGTGTGTGTGTGTGTGTGTGTGTGTGTGTATTTATATTTATATAAATATTTAAAGCTCAGAAATTATTGTGAAGAAAGATCAGAAAGATTGCAAGAGCCCAAGGGACAGGGAGTTTGCCGTGAGATCATTTTGTTTAAAAATGTCAGAGAACCTACATACATGAAATTTCATCAACATGGGTGTCTAAGCAAGATGCAAGCAATAACCAATAGATATGCTATAGTGAGGGAGGAAGCTCATGAGGCCTCAACCCTAGATAATGTGGCTTTAATTTGTACTTTTGTTGTGATTACAGATGTTGAACAGTAATATATAACAATTGGCTACCCCATCTCTTTCTAAATGTATACACATATATTTTTCCATTTTAAAAATAATATATTTGATATTGAGTTACTTAAGTATTTTAAATATTAGCTTCATTGTGTGATGTTTAGTTGGCAAATATTCTCTCTCTCCCTATCTGTTGATTGTCTTCCCATTCTCTAAGTATTTTCCTTTGGTGTACAGATACATTTTAGCTTGATGTCATCTCATCTGTCTACTTCTGTTATGTTTTCTTCTGGTTATTTTGTTGTTTAAGGCCTTATATTTAAGCCTTTGATTGATAAATCAAAAGTTAAGGATGTGGAGAGAAGACATCCATCCATTTAGATATCAGGAATGCAAAGTAGTAAAGATATATTAAAAATGACATAAAGGCTTTAAAATGTAAAAATAAAATTATAATGTGGTCTCGAAGTCCCATGTTTTGTTATATATATATATTTTCCATCATGATAAGATTGAAGATTAAATTAGCACATTTTGAACTTGGCTTATTCAAGTAGGATAATGTCTCTTTTTTCCATATATGTTATTACAAGTGGCAGAATTTCCTTCGCATTTAAGTTGTTCAGTATTTTATTGGCATATAGAACTCATTTTTATTTATTCATCTATTGATGGGTATATAGTTCTATATATTGAGTTTGTATCTATACAATATATTTTATATACTGGACATTTTTAATGATGACAAAATGAAGATGGGATGTAAGAATGATCTTTAATATATCATCTTTGATATCGATACAGTTAAGATAAAAGACACAGATGACAGCCTATGCTGGAGCAAGGGGAACACTCCTCCATTGTTGATGGGAGTGTAAGCTTGCTCAGCCACTCTGGAATGCAGTATAGTGGTTTCTCAGAAAACTGGGAATCAGTCTCCCTAAAGATTCAGCAATACCACTACTGGGCATATACCCTAAAGATGCACATTCACACTCCAAAGGAATTTGTATTTTCATGGATTTAGAAAGTGTTATATAAAAGTTTGTGGAAGTAATGCTGAAGTGAACATAATATTTGCTTTACCTGCACAAATCAAGTCATAGAATGACTTCTAAAAATTTTCTTTTTATATGAATCTAATAGAAAAAATTCATTGATGTTTTGAGAAAATCTTTAATATTATAGTAATTGGTCAGATTCTCTATAATTCTTTCCTTCCAATGGATGTCTAATGAGAGAATATGTTTCCTGTGTTTTTATAATCTATCTATGAGATTTCTATTCTTATTGGTTTCTTTGCTTCAACTTCCTTAACATTATCTAGTTTATGGAGTTATTGTGATTGTTGATTGGACTATTTTCCTATGAATTCTTGGTGTATAGTAAGCTAGGGCCATTACCTCACATTTTTTTATTTATGCTTTTATTCTATTTTTCTTCCTTTGCTATTTAACTTATTCTAAAATTTTTACTTTATTTTGTCATTAATCAATAGATATTGTGAGTACTATATTTTTGTTCTTATATTATTGATAAAAGATGAGAATATTGGGTACTACCTCTGATAACCTATGTCCTGCTAGTGAATTAAGATGAGGAGGCATGAAGCTTCTGTAGTTTGAACAATGCATCAGCAGGATTCTAGATTTATTTCTGAAGACATTATTGCTTTCAATTTTATTTACTTCTTTATCAATACAATAAGAATATATTTGATGAATGTAGATATGATTAATTTTCCAAATGTATTATGAACAAAATTGTTCTATTAAGTCTGTCTTGTAAATAAAGAGTTCTATTTTTCTCTACTTCAAGCTAGAAAATGTTTCTTATGAAAATATAGCTCTAACACAATAGTCACTCTTATTTCTCAGGAATTACACTCTGGAAGAAATCTAGAGGTATACTTTTTTAAAGTTGGTGGACTGAGGCATGCTGTGTCCACTAAAACAATTATGCTGGAAGTCATTAGATTATCATAATCAGACTAATGCATTTGTTTTATAACCTCTATAAAACAAGGCAAATAGTTCAAACATGGAAAAGAAATAATTAGTTGATTATCAGATAGGCCTCATTAGGATTAGGTAGAATCCTTCCAGACAAGATCATTTGGGAATTGACCCTAAATATAAAAATTCTGCCTTTACCTTTTCATGTTTTATTTTAATTTATAGCAGAATTACAGATTTGAAAACTATCTTTATTGTCTGATCAGTAATGTCTTTTTTCTCATTGAACCTGAATATGAAAGTAATGTTCTGACGAATCAGTTTAGTTTAGGTATACTTTCAGTGTTGAGAATTTCAAGTTCACTTGTTGTGAACTCAGTAGTTACAAATGACAATACCTCAACTATTTTGGAGATCAGTTTACATTTGTATACAGATTGGTGAAAGTGTCATTGTGGGTCACATTTAAAAAAAATCTTGTCTCAGAGTACTCATGAATTCATTGGAGCATATTTATTGAAATTATATGATATGATCAGTACAGATGAAATAATTAAAATAGAAGGAGTAAAGAGGATATGACCATATTTTTCCTGAGGATGCATGTGTGAATTATTTCCAATGAATCTTATTTCATATATTTAATTTTGTAGAACAGAAAATAAAAACATAAATATATTTTTTGTCTAGCAACACAGATATTGATTTTTTACTACCTCTGATTTTTAAATGGATAAGTGTGATTATTAAAAAGGCTAAGAAAATAGAAAAATACAAAGAAAGAAACTGAAGTAATCAAACTTCAGATCAAACAAGAGTAAAGCATACTTACTCTTCTGGATGGCGATTATGACTTTAGCCATAATTTTGGCTTTCCTAAAGGTAAAGCTGAAAGTATAAGTGTGATTAAGAATGCACACAAACCTTATGAAGCTGTAAATGGATATGGAGAATTCTTTTATAGAAGATATATAGAAGATAATGCTTTTTTTGGTTACAGATTCGCATTAAAGATTGTATTCTACACTAAACTCAGTAACCATTTTATTATGTCTCAAAACCAAAATAAAGGTCTAAATGATTTAATAGTATTTTAGTAATTTCCAATTTCTTTGAACAAAAAGAATTTACAATTGGAAAGAAAGGTGATTGCTTTATTATGCCAGTCTTTTATGGATAGGTAGAGGATAAAGAAGAGAATCCTTTGTGGCCAAACACAAGCACAGTTAATGACTGTATTAGTTTCTAATTGGCAGAAGATCAAACAGCAGCAACAGTGAGATTTGTGTCCTTAGAGATGATGATACTAAGCAGTTTTACTAGACATATTTTAAGTACAAATTAGTAACTGTCTGACAAAAAGTCAATTCAGAATTTTTAGAAAATTCTGTGTTTAACTTAACTCATAGGTTATAAAAGATAAAGAAGTTGCTTGATATCTGTTTTGATTGAAAAGTACAAATATACCCAAAGGAAGCAGTTTTACTAGACATATTTTAAGTACAAATTAGTAACTGTCTGACAAAAAGTCAATTCAGAATTTTCAGAAAATTCTGTGTTTAACTTAACTCATAGGTTATAAAAGATAAAGAAGTTGCTTGATATCTGTTTTGATTGAAAAGTACAAATATACCCAAAGGCAGTTAGTATCTAAGTCTAAATACAATTTCATGTTTGCATGTTTCTTACTCCCATCCCTGTACAAAACCAAAAGACAGAAACATTGGAAAAGTATTGGCAGTGGCCAAGGAGTTGACTGGGATGGGCAAAAGGAGACATGAGAAGATGGAGAATCAGAATGAATCACATATAAATATGAAATTGTTAAAGGGTAGATTTAATTGATTAAAAGGAGACATAAGTTATTCCATATTCATATAAAAATTCAGCTGTAAAATATGTCACTATTTTCAACCTAAGGGAAGAGATAGGAGAAAGAGTCCAGAATAACTGCTCAAATTAATTGATGAAAAGTTTTTAAATCTTAAAAGTAAATAAAAAATTTAACATAATAACTTTATAAAGCCAACATTTGTAGGCTTAGCTGAAAGATTTTGAAATTTAGAGAAAAATGTGTGCCTGCTTAATGATGCTTGTTTTTTGCCCAGGGTATAGAATAAATGAGCTTGTACATAGTTTATAATTTAAAATGTAATCACCAAAACTGTGTATGTCATTACCAGTTTAACATGTGTTAGAAAATTGTGTGGAGCCAAACACTGAACAGTTTGGGATCTGAAAGACCTTGGACTGGCACCTTGGATCCCACTCCTTCCAGAGGAACACTTGGCTCAGTCTTGATGTTGGAGTGAGGAGGGTGGATCTGCCAGGAGTGGATGCTGAACTAAGCCATATTGGGACCTTGGGACCTCCTGCCCATGCTGGGGAGGAGATGAAGAGATGTGGAGGGGATGGGAGGGGGAGGGGAGCTTGAATGGGGATATACGCGGATGAAAGGTATGACTTTGTTCATAATAAAAATAAATAAATTAATTAAAAAAAAGAAAATTGTGTGGAGCTCAGAGAGTTGAATGTTCCTATTTAGAACGAGCATCAGGATAATGAAGAGCCTTCATTTAAAGCTGGATCTGTTTGTCACTGTCCAAATCAATGAGACAAACTGCTGAATGTTGTAGAAGGGTCACATTTTCATTGGTGCTTAGGAAGCACATAAAGAAAACAGTTGTACCTGAAGACTGAGCATAGAACCTAAATCAGTGCTGCTCCAGCTTGACTGGATTTTGGAGTGGCTTAAAAAATATTTAAGCTTGGGCCCATAATCTTGATTCTGGTGATGGTGGGAGATGTTCTGACTGTAAGGGTTTAAAAATGTCCAGCTGGTTTCAAAATGCCAGCAAAGGTTGAGAGCCCTTGTGCTGAATTCTGCCCTGAGTTTTCTCATCTACAAAGTAGGAAATCCTTGCACCCTTCACTACCTCACGAGGATACAGAAGGTACAAGAGAAAATCCAGAGTGTGCTGGTGTGTGTGTGTGAAAGGCTGCTGAAAGGCAAGCATCTGTTGCATTTCAGCTGCAGCTGTGATCAGGAAAACACATATAATTGAATTTGTTGTTGTCGTGCGAGCTCTTGTGTTGTTCTTTGAGGAAGCATGCACGGGTGGAACAAAAGTGAAGTACTATTAATCATATTCACTATGGTCTGCTGTCCTACTTGAGATAGGCTGTTAAAATTATCTGTTTTTTCATATGAAAGGAGAACTATTAAGACTTAATTCTGTAATGTTCATTGGCTCATAATTCATTAAAAATTCATACAAGGAAAAAATAAAAAGATAGAAAAGGAAAATTGTGTGGACAGACATACAATCATATAGCATGTGCTCCTTGAATTTTTCTTTGAAACCATTTTGTCACCAGATGTCACTGATAAATTAATTGAACAAAACATTCTATTTGTGTAAACCACATATTCTTTTTGTATTCCTGATCTCTCCAGGATTTTTATCATAAAGGAGTGTTGGATTTTGTGAAAGGCTTTTTCAGCGTCTAAGGATATGATCATGTGTTTTTTTCCCTTCAATTTGTTTATATGATGGATGTCATTTACAGTTTTCTGTATGTTGAACCATCCCTGCATTTCTGGGATGAAGTCTACTTGATTGTGGTGAATGACTTTTTTTTTTTTTTTAAAAAAAAATATGTTGTTGTATATGGTTTGCCAGAGTTTTGTTGAGAAATTTTGCACCAATGTTCATGAGGGAAATTGGTCTGTAATTCTCTTTCATTGTTGCATCTTTGAGTGGCTTGGTTATCAGGGTTATTGTGGCCTCATAAAAAGAATTTGGCAATATTCCTTCAGTTTCTGCTGTGTGAAAGTTTGAGGAGTATTGGTAATAGCTCTTCTTTGAGTGTCTGGTAGAAGTCTGCACTTAAACCATCTGGACCTGGGCTTTTTTTTTTTTTTTTTAATTTGGGAGGTTTTGAATGACAGCTTCAATTTCCTTTAGGGTTATAGGACTTTTTAGGTATTTAACCTTATCTTGATTCAATTTTGGTAATTGCTACCTGTCTAAAAAGCTGTCCATTTCTTCTAGGTTTTCGATTTTTTGTGGAGTATAGATTTTCAAAGTATGACCTCATAATTCTCTGGATTTCCTGGGGGTCTGTTGTCATGTTCCCCTTTTCATTACTGATTTTGTTGATTTGAATACTCTCTCTCTATCTGCTTTTTGGTTATTTTGGACAAGGGTTTATCTATCTTGTTGACTTTCTCAAAGGACCAACTCTTTGATTCAATGATTCTTTGTATTGTTCTTTTAGTTTCAATTGTATTGACTTCAGCTCTAAGTTTGATCATCTCCTGCTCTCTGCTTCTTCTAGGTGAGTTTGTTTCTAATTGTTCTAGGGCTTTCAGCTGTGCTGAAAGTTCTCTTGTGTGGGATTTCTCTAGTCTTTTCATATAAGCATCTAGTGCTATGAATTTTTTTCTTAAGACTGCCTTCCTTGTGCCCTATAAGTTTTAGTATGTCATGGACTAATTTTCTTTAATTTCTAGGATGTCTTTGATTTATTTCTTAATTTCTTCCTTGACCCAGAGGTGGTTCAGTTGAGTGATGTTTAGTTTTCATGAGTTGTTAGGCTTTCTTTGAATTTTGGTGTTGTTGAACTCTAACTTTAGATTATGATGATATGATATAGTACAATGAGTTATATCCAGTTTCTCATACCTGTTGCTATTTGCTTTATGACCTAGTATGTGGTCAGTTTTAGAGAAAGTTTCATGAGGTGCTGAGAAATATGTATATTCCCTTTTGTTTGGGTGGAGGGTTTGGTATATATATCAACCAAGTCCATTTGGGTCATAACTTCTGCTAGATCCCTTATTTCTCTTTTGAGTTTCTGTCTGGTTGACCTATCCAAGGGTGGAAGTGGGGTATTAAAGTCTCCCACTATTAGTGTATCAGGTTTGATATGAGGTTTAAGAATTAGTAGTGTTTCTTTTACATATGTAGGTGTCCTAGTGTTAGGGGCATAGATATTCAGGATTGAAATTTCATCTTGATGGATTTTTCCTGAGATGAATAAGTAGTGTCCATCCTGCTCTCCTTTTATTGATTTTAGTTTAAAGTCAATTTTGTTAGATATTAGAATGGTTACACCAGCTTGTTTCCCAGGGCCATTTGATTGGAAAGTCTTTTCCCGATCCTTTACTCTGAGCCTGTGTCTGTTTTGAAGTTGAGGTGTGTTTCTTGTATGCAGCTGAAGATGGTTTCTGTTTTTGTATCCATCATACTAAGTTGTGTCTTTTCATAGGTGAATTGAGTCCATTGATATTAAGGGATACTAATAACTAATGATCAATATTTCCTGTCATTTTTGGTAGTAGCTTGCATTTCCTTTTTTGGGGGGTGTTTCTTCTGTGGGCTCGTCAATTGTTTGTGGTTACATGGGTGTTTCTGGTTTCCTTAGGTTGGAGTTTTCCCTATAGGGTATTTTGTAGGGCCAGACTTGTGGTTAGGTATTGATTAAATCTGGTTTTGTCATGAAATATCTTGCTTACTTCATCTATGTTGATTGACAGTTTTGCTGGGTACAGTAGTCTAGGTTGGCATCCATGGATGTTTAGTGTCTGTATAATGTCTGACCAGGACCTTCATTCTAAATGAAATAAAAATATAGCTTCCTCCTTTAAAAGCTTAATTCTATTTATTCTTTTAATTTTTGTGATTAAATTTTAAATACAAAATTTCTCTCTTCCCTTCTCCCCTTTACACCCTCTCATATACTCTTTCCACTCTCCTTTAATTTTTAAAAATAAATTATTATTGCATGTATGTATACATAAGTATATATGTGTACATATATTCCCAAATATAACCTGTTGGGTCCATATAATGTAACTTGTATGTATGTTTTCAATGATGACCTTTTGGCAACCAATTACTTTTGGTAACCAATTGATGTGTTCTTTCTTGGGGAGGGCCACCTATCCCATCTTCACTGAGTTGTCTATAGTAGAATTGAGGCCTCATGGGCTTTTTTTCTGTGCAGTTTGATATTTTTTTTTGGTGTCATCCTTGTTCCGCTCATTTTTAGGCAGTACTGTTGTGACTTTATGAGTACAGCTTCTAATGTTTCTATGATACACAATACTGACCCGTTGGCCTTACATGTTTTCCAGCCCCTTTTCCACAATATTCCATGATCCTTATATGTGGAAGTGTTTTGCAGATGTATCCAGTGGGACTGGGCTCCACAAATATTGCTTTAGCTAAGACTTCAAGTATTGAGTAGGTATCGAGAGAATGGACACAGTTTTCTTGTTACCAGTTTTACTGTGTTTAGAGATTTTTTTCTACATTTTGCATGTTAGTTAAAGGTCTATAATATATAGCCTTTGTTATGTTGAGATATGTTCTTTCTCCCTCTAGTCTTCAAAAGTTTTAGTCACGAAGGTATGCTGATTTTTCTCAACAGTCTTTTCTGCATATATTGAGATGACCATATGATTTTGACTTTAAATCCATTTATATAACTTAGTGCAAACAGAATGTGCATGGGTGTAAGGCCATCACAGCATGTGTAGCCGTTCAGGGGCCATCCCTGGAAAAAACCATGACTCTTTTCTAGAACCACCAGTTGCCAATAGCTTCCAAACTAGGGTTGAGACTTCCTAACCCCCTCTCTCTTCCATGCTGTGATTTTTGTTTGGCTTGATCCTGTGCAGGTCTTGTGCACACAGTCAGAGCCACTGTCAGTTAATATGTGCAATTGTTCTGATGTGTCAAGAAATACTGTTTTGCTTTAACTACCCACTGACATACAACCTTATATATATTTTCAGTAATGATCCTTGAAATATGGGATAGGGAAGAATGATACAGATGCTCCATTTAGAACTGAGTGCTTTTCAGATGGCATGTTGGTCAATTGTGAGTCTCTGTGTTATTCATCATCTACCACAAAAGAAGATTCTCAGATGAGTATTGAGAAATGAACTATGGGTATAAGTCTTTAGGGGTCAGTTTAGTACTATATTCTTAGTAGTTGGTTTAATACTAGGTCTGTTTAGCAGAATAGTAATAGGTTCTCTCTTAGGGACTGTGGCCTATTCAGACTCATTAACAATACTGGACATAAGTTTTATTTTGTGGAGTGGCCTTAAGTCCAGCTAGAAAAATGATTGGTTACTCACATAACATTCATGCCACTACTACACTAGAGGTTATATCTTTCCAAGCTGTTGTAGCTTTCAATGTTCAAATCTCGACAAGACTGATGATTACATTGCTCCCCAAATATCATACACAATACCTTCCAGAAGTGTGACAGATAGCCCAAGGGTATGAAACTTACAGGTGAGCTGCAGTTTGATTTCTGTGACTCAAGTGTGTGGTATGTTTAGCAATAGGGTATTACTTCTAGTGGGCATCCAAAAACATTGAAAGTATTCTGTAATGGGGTTTATGAGACCTTATCAACCAACAAAGCTAAATGAGATAATTCATACCTGCCCCTGAACTTTTTATTTTTTAGCCTCTGGTATGTAGTAGGAACATTGTTGCCCCATTATAGGGTGATTCCATTTAAACTTTTTTTTATATATGTATGTGTACATACACATTTTAACATGATTCCATTCCATTTTTTTTCTTTCCAGAGGACTTTTAGTGTCAATTATTACTTCCTACATTCCTTTTTTTGTCTTATCATTCCCATCTCTTGCCACAATTATACTTTATTATTTTGTTATCTCTAATTCTCCCTTCATACCATGTGAATTGTATCTTAAATGCTTGTGGCCTCCATGGCCTCATCACTTTCATGATTTCTATGGTTATCCTACCACCACAATCAACAAAATCACCACAGCCAACAAAATCATAAGAGGTAATAAGATTGCCTGTAGTCTAAGAAAGTACAAAGCTTGTTATTTATAATGAAAAATAAGGAGAGAGGACATTTTGATTTGTCAGCTTGAACATATGTCACTTCTTTAAAAGAAATGCCATTTTCTTGAGTAGTTCATGAGAAGCTTGTTTAACTTGCTTATTTCTTAGAGTATATATGAAAGGATTCAGCATGGGTGATATGGAAGAAATAAGCACCGACACACCTTTATTTATGGTTACCTCTTCTTTTGCAGATGGTTTAATATAGATGAAGATGCAGCTGCCATAGGTGATAGAAACCACAATCATGTGTGAAGAACAGGTTGAAAAGGCTTTTCTCTTTTGTTGAGCAGAAGGAAATTTTAGAATTGTCCTTATGATGTATATGTAGGAAAAGACTACACATATAAGAGTAATAATGAAGGTCAATACTGCGGAGGCTATTACCATCTGCTCAATTAACCATGTGTCTGAGCATGATATTTTCAGAAGAGGATTTGCATCACATCCAAAATGATCAATGATATTGGAGTCACAGAATTCCAGATGTAAACCTAAACTAAGGGGTGGGAGGATAATCATGAGTGCTGCCATCCAACAAGAAATAACCATGGTCCTGCACACCTTGTTGTTCATGATAGTCATATAATGCAAAGGTTTACAGATAGCTACGTATCGATCATATGACATGATAGCCAGAAGAAAAAATTCAGTTACCCCAAAAAGATCAGTAAAAAATAATTGAGTTGCACATGCATTGTATGTAATTGTTCTGTCTCTGGTTGAAATACTGTATAAGAATCTTGGGACACAGGCACTGGTAAATGAAATTTCCAGGAAAGAGAAATTTTGAAGGAAGAAATACATGGGAGTTTTAAGGTAGGGATCCACTGTGGTGAGTGTAATGATAGTTAAATTACCAGTGACACTCAGTAGGTAGGTGATAAATAAAAAAATAAAAAGCAAGACCTGCAAATGAGGATCGTCAGTGAGTCCCAGGAGAATGAATGTTGTAATTGACGTGTGGTTTCTCATTATCAACATCAAGAATTTTCCAAAGCTAAATGTTAATGTCAGGAAGACTTGGCCTGTAGCATTTAATGACAAAATGATCAATAATGAGCATTTTTTATAAAGATTTATTCAATCTACCAAATGTCTATGTGCTATTGATATTAATGTGAAGAATTTTAGAGTGAGATAATATATGTGTTCATATATATTCATGGTTTTATTAGGTGTGCAGGTAATTGGATGTTTATAAGCATATTATGGAGAAAATTTAAACAAAGCTGCAAAACATTCTCACCACAAAACTGCATTTCTCTCTTCTCTTTTACTTCAGATCTACATTTTGCATCAGTTATTTAGTTCTGTTACTATCTAGCTTCTAATCTTATTCACTTAAAATTGTGAATATCTTCCTGTGATTTGACTCATTATAAACAATTCAACAAATGTAAATACTTTGATATATACCAAGCAATATTCTAACTGTACCATGTATGCATTACCTTATAATAACCTTGAAAGTATGGATGTCTATTTTCTCCAGGTTATTTTTTAATGAAATATATGTATGTGTTTATGTGTGTGTGTATGCACATATTATAGTATATGGATATGGAGGTTAGAGTACAGATTGTGGTACTTTAGTCTCTAATTCTGCCATGTGAGCCTCAGGTATTAAAATCAGAATTTGAGGCTTCTAGATAAGATTGGGTCATATTGTTTAATTTTAAAAATCGAACATAGAGTTCTTTCCTACAATACATTCTGATTACAGTTTCTCATCCCCAATCCCTCCAGATCCTTTCCGATTCCTCACCCACTCAAATTCCCCCTCATTAGAATACAAATGTCTAAAACAATTAATAATAATAATCAGTAATAATAGTACAATAACATAAAATAGAACAGAACAAAACAAAGAAGAAAACAAACAGTAAAAATGAGACAAAGACAAGTGCAAGAAACATACAGACATCTCATTGGCCATATATATTCACTTGCAAATGGGAAATCTGAGGCATTAATAGGTAATGTATGTGCCTACTCTTTCCTGTATCAGTGGCAAGCCAGGCTTCAGAGTCTATGTTGTTTTCCTATGGTTTTGAAACATTTCAGTGACTGTCCTCTCATTATTGAAATATTCTTAATTGAATGTGTCATTTTCACAAACACAGTGCTTTGTATTGGTCATCAAAACAAAAGAAGAGTTAGTCTGATTTTTTTTTTGTCTAAACCAAAATTGTTGAAAAATAAAGGGAGGCACAGTTATAAGTCATGTTGATAAAACTGATGTAATAGAACAGTTATGGACAAAACCTAAATGCAAACGTCTATGCAATTATCTGTTTACTTCATGTTTAATATTAGGGCTGAGAGAGATTAAAATGCTAAATATAAGTAATTTTCTTCATTTTATTCCCTAGAATATTTAGTAATTTGAATCCTTTTTTGTTGTTTTTCTATGGTTTTTGAAACATTTCCATCAAAGAGTTTTTTTTTTTTTTTAAAATATAGTGGCATATTCAGCTGAGTCATAGTAACTAACATATTCGTAGGTTTGAGTGGAACATTTCAGCCTAGTGTGTAATATGTGGCATGTCTATCACTTCAAGGATCATGTTTTTTCTCTTAGGAACCTTCAAAAGGTTATATGAGTTTTCACAGAATCTCAATGCATTGCAGTTTATAGAACATTAGACGTTACTACCCATATCTAACTGTAATGCTGGATCTATCAACCTCAGAAAGTCTTGATTAATGAAGTTGTAGACCTTTGAACAATGTCTACCTTTTCTTTTTTTCTTTCTTTTTTTTTTTTTGGTTTGAGTGAGCACTGCCTTCTGCTTCTACTGGCCCCACATATACTAAGCATCACTTCAGCAAAATAAATAAATGAATAAAAATATAAAAAAGAAAATGGGAAATAAAATATGATAGAGAGCTTACATCCACTTGATAAATTCATTGTCTTCAGAAGGTAGCTAAAGCTCACACTCTGAGAACCTCTCACTGGGCTTCCCTCCCCATGTATGTGTGCATGTATGTGTGTGTATAATATTTTTGTATATTATATAGGCATTCACTGTCTAGCCCATGCTGGCCTCAAGATATCTGCTTGTCACTGCAGCCTAAGTGATGAGAATTACAGTCCCTATATCAAGCCACATCTTCCTCTTTTCACAGTTTCAACTCATCACCCAGCTCCTTTGGTACTGAATTCAGCTTTGCATAGGTCTCAAGATTACCTTTAAGTTTTAGTCATATAAACATGGCTTTTACTGAGTTCAGACTTGAAAAAATGTTTAACATTTAATAATTGCATAATATTCATCTTGAGTAAATAATGTTTTAAATATTTTTTTAGAGAATAAGAATGAATAATAAAATCTCAGTAAACTCTCACTCGATAAAATAAGATTTGGTGTGCATATATTTAATTTTTTAAATCTTTAAAAATATGAATATATGTCTGTGAGGAATTTTACTTTTGAATCTTTCTAAATCAGGCATGGCTAGAATTTCTAGGACCATGATTCCAGCAAAGAATTTCATAAATGATTGTAGATTTGTTCCATGAAATGCTAACACAAGTATTCTACATTGATCGTCTAACTCTAAAACTTATTAAAGGGAAAATATATCACTATATTTCTCACTCATTTTTCCTGCAAGTGTGTATACAAAACATACAAGAGTATACATGGACACAAAGTGAAGTGAAAATGTGTTCATACTTATCGTGCTGGAGGTCACTGAATGACATCTGTTGTTCATTTATCTGTACGTGCTAACAGCAAGGCCCGGGTTGAACAGTGATGCTGATTCAAAGATCTAAACACTAGAATTTCTCAGGGAAACACAACTCATCATGGAACTGAAGTACCTGAGTCCCTGGCACAAACTTTTTCCATGAGAGAGCATCTGACATTTAAGCATATTCTTGCTTCCTTCTTAGCTACAACACAGTAATGCACAGCATAAATTGTTGTTTTTGTAATAGGCAGTTGATTAATTAAGGAAGGTAGAGTTTCTGGATATATTTGGCACTAAAGACTATTATTATTATCTTCTATATTCCAATCATAATAGAAGATAGTGGAGACAAGAAACAAAAGAATCCTTGGAGTCTCATGTTTAAAAGTCACTTAGGAATCAAGATAATAATTTTTTTGGCATCAGCTCCTTACAGACAATAGCAGGCAAAGCCCAGGGGATGAGAAAATGTAACTACATTAGACACATTGTTAGTGCTGGACAGTAGGAGTCAGACAGTACTACTTAAAGTTTTTCCTATACTGTTGATTTAATCACTATGGTGATTAAACTGGCATAAGATCACTTCATCTTTACAAAGTAATTCATAGACATTATGGAAATTATATGATAAAAGGAAAGATAAAATAAAAAACAAAACAGAGGTAAACTCAACAATCAGGTCATGAGACCTGAAAAATCTGTCAGATGTCATTCTGTGTGACAGCATTTGTATTTTATTATCACATTTGTAATGGCCACTGTCAGTTTAGACACTTGTTAGCATTGCTTCTTTGCAATAACACACTGTCTCAAGGTTTTATGTGACTGATTGGAACTATGATTATTGGCCTACCACACCATTCATTCAGGAGTTCTTAGTTTCAAGTAGAAACATTTCATGCTTGTGTGGTTGTTTTTTATCAGATACATTAAAAAAATCTGTGAGGCTTCAATGTGGATAAAAGAAGTAGAGTGGGTATGATGTACTTGGGGAGAATATTAACATATTGCCTTGAGAAAAGACAGGATTTTTCTTTGTATTAGAAAGATGTATTTAGAAATGCACACAGATAGATGATGGTAGAGCTAAGAACGCACAGTTCTGTTTTCCTTATTCTAAGTGTTATCTCTGTTAGATCTTGGGAGGAACTGTAAATAACAAATAGAGATCTCTGAGATCCATTAGTGAACAAACATCCTTCACAACAACCAGCACTGGACTGTTGAGATGGTGAGGAGAACAAAACAGGAACAGCTTAGATATCTGGTGCAATGCCAAATAAATATGTGTACACTATACGCTAAGGGATGAAGTTCTGTCTTTTTTTGTGTAACCCATATGCATTCACTTCTTTTCATTCTCTAAAACACAAGCTCTCCTTTGTTCAGCAAACATCTACTAAGAACTTACTATACACTTCAGGATCTATACAGGGTAGTAGTCTTATAGCAGTCAACAAAGCAGACAAAAATAATGGCTAGTCCTAATTTTAGGGAATTAGAAAATAAAGACAAATTGATGTGTAATACAGTAATATTGGGTAGTGGTGTCACCTAAAAACAGTGTGAGAAAAAGAATATTGTTGTGAGGGGCATTTCACATAGTGCCATAGAGGCAAGTTCTCACTGAGGAGATGTCTAATGCTGGAAACAAAACCCAAATATCCTCCCCTTCTTAAATTTAGCTTAAAGGCAAGAGGATGCAGTATATTAAGAATATAGTGGGGTGAGTAGGTTCGAGAGATGGCTGAGTGGTTAAGAGCACTTGCTGTTCCTCCAGAGGACCTGCATTTAATTCTTAGCACCTACATTATAGCTCACAATTGTCTGAGACTCCACTCCTAAGGTTCTTATATCTTTTCTGGGTTCTGTGGGAACATGTTGCATAGACATACATGCAAGCAGAACACTTATCCATAAAAATATGGGATGGGCCAGGCATAGTGGTGCATGGTTATAATTCCAAAACTCAGGATAAATAAAGGATAAGGCCAGCCTGGACCACATATCAATATTTGGTCTCAAAAATTAACTTTTGAATATGTAATTAATAATATTTAAAAAAGAAACAAGCCATGAAAACAGATTTTTTCATAGAAAACTAGAGACTAACAAACTATTATTTAAAATAACCCAAACTCCTAATATTTTTCTAAGTTTAGTAAAACGAAATTTCTACTTTAAGTATAGAGAATAATAAATTTATACCACTAAAGAAAGAATATAAAATATCAAAATTTTAATTAGAAATGGTAATGAATTCTTAGTGTTTGGCGGGCTGAGGCAGGAGAATCACAATTTTGAGGCTAGATTGGACTATATACTGAGACCTTGTATCCAAGCCAACAAAAAAGTAAATTAATTGTAGGTCATTTCAACCAATTAATGTCCTACCAAAACTAAATTAGCATTAATTAAATTAAATGCTTAATGCTGACAGGTTGTATCATTTCTGAATCACACATTAGTTGATATTTTATTTATTTTAAGCCATGCATTTATTCTTAAAAAGTTATTTATTTCAACATATGTGTGAGTGTTTTGCCTGCATGTATGTCTGTGTACCATGGGTGTGCAATGCCTATAGAGGTCAAAAAAGGACACTGGAGTTATAGGTTGTTGAGAGTTTCCATGTGGGTTCTGGGGCTTGAACCCAGGTCCTCTGCAAGAGCAGTAAGTGCTCTTAACTGCTTAGCTATCTCTCCATTCCCAATATAAACATTTTTTAAACATGACAGTATTTTTTGTGTTTTTTTAATTATGAAAAAAGTCATATATATGTTTTTTTTATCCATGTATCCCCTGTTCAAGCTCCCACTCACTCTTCTCTCCATCACTCTATCTCCTCCCCAGCAAGGGAAGGAGATATCAAGTTCCCAAGGTGGCTTAGTTCAGCATCCACTCCAGGCAGATATGCTTTCCTCACCCCCACTTCAAGACTGAGTCAGGTGTTCCTCTGGAGAGAATGGGCTCCTAGGTGCCAGTCCAAAGTGTTTCAGATCTCAAGCTGTTCAGTGTTTGCAGCTTGGACATGCTTAGCTTTTTTTGTTTAAAGTATACTAATGAGTGAGTACATCCCTTGTTTATCTTCCTGAGTTTGTGAGACCTCACTCAGGAGGATATTCTCCAAATCCATCCATTTGCCTGGAAATTTTTGGTTATCATTTTTTTTCTCACTGCTGAGTAATACTCCATAGTGTAAAAGTACCATAGTTTGTTAATCCATTCTTCAGTTGAGGGACATCTAGGTTGTTTCCAGGTTCTTGCTATTACAAATAATGCTGCTATGAACATAGTTGAGCTAAAGCATTTGGAGTGCGAATGTGCATCTTTAGGGTATATGCCCAGTATGGTATTGCTGGGTCTTTGGAGAGACTGATTCCCACTTTTCTGAGAAATTGCCATGCTGTATTCCAGAGTGGCTGAACCAGCTTACACTCTCACCAACAACAGAGGAGTGATCCCCTTGCTCTGCAACTTCTCCAGCATAGGCTGTCATCTGTGTCTTTAATCTTAGCCAATCTGACAGGTGGAAGGTGGTATCTCAAGTTGTTTTGATTTTCATTTCTCTGATGGCTAAACATGTTGAGCACTTTTTCAAGTGTCTTTCAGGCATTTGTAATTCTTCTGCTGAGAATTCCCTTTTTAGTTTTGAGCCCCGTTTTAAAAGATAGAATGGATGAAAAAGAAATAAAGGAAAAATTACCCTTCATAATAGCTGCAAATAGTATTAAATACCTTGGAGTAACTATAACCAAAGAAGGAACAGATCTATTTGACAAAAATTTTAAATCACTGAAGAAAGAAATTGAAGATGATATCAGAAAATGGAAAGCTCTCCCATGTTCCTGGATAGGTAAGATCAACATAGTAAAAATGGCAATTCTACCAAAAGCAATCTACAGATACAATGCACTGCCCATCAAAATCCCAACACAATATTTTTTGGACCTTGAAAGAACAATACTCAATTTCATTTGGAATAACAGGAAAGCCAGGATTGCCAAAACAATTTTACTCAACAAAAGAACCTCAGGAGGCATCACCATCCCTGACTTCAAGTTATATTATTGAGCTACAGTAACAAAAACAGCCTGGTACTGGCATAAAAACAGACTTGTGGATCAATGGAATAGAATTGAGTCTCCAGACATTAATCCAAAAACCTATGAATACCTGATCTGTGACAAAGAGGCGTAAAATATTCAATGGAAAAATGATAGTATATTTAACAAATGGTGTTGGCATAGCTGGATGGTAGTGTGTAGAAAAATGCAAATAAATCCAAGCCTGTCACCTTGCACAAAACTCAAATCCAAGTGGATCAAAGACCTCAACATAAACCCAGCCACTTTAAACTTGATAGAAAAGAAAGTGGGAAATACACTTCTATGAATTGGTACAGGGACCACTTCCTAAATATAACACCAGTGGCACAGACACTAAGACCAACAATCAATAAGTGGGATTTACTAAAGCTGAGAAGCTTCTGCAAAGCCAAGGACACTGTCAATAGGACCAAAGGACAGCCTACAGAGTGGGAAAAGATTTTCAACAACCTTACAAGTGATAGAGGACTGATCTCTAATATAAAGAACTCAAGAATCTAGAGACCAAAACCTTGAATAACCCAATAAAAAATGGAGTTCAGATCTAAAAAGAGAATTCTCAGCTGAAGAATTATGAATGGTTGAAAGGCACTTGAAAAAGTGCTGAACATCTTTAACCATCAGAGAAATGAAAATCAAAACAACTTTGAAATACCACCTGAAACCTATTAGATTGGCTAAGACAAAAGACTCAGATGACAGCCTGTGCTGGAGAGGATGCAGAGCTAGGGGAACATTCCTCCACTGTTGGTGGGAGTGTAAGCTTCTTCAGCCACTTTGGAATGCAATATGGCGGTTTCTCAGAAAACTAAGAATCAATCTCCCCAATGATCCAGCAATACCACTTCTGGGAATATACCCTAAAGAAGCACTTTTACACTTCAAATGCATTAGCTCAACTATGTTCATAGCAGCATTATTTGTAATAGCAAGAACCTGGAAACAACCTAGATGTCCCTCAACTGAAGAATGGATTAACAAACTATGGTACATCTACACAATGGAATACTACTCAGTAGTAAGAAAAAATGATATCCTAAAATTCGCAGGCAAATGCATGGATTTGGAGAATATCCTCCTGAGCGAGGTTATCACAAACCCAGAAAGATAAGCAGGGGATGTGCTCACTCATTAGTGAACTCAGAACAAACAAACAGACAAACAAACAAACAAACAAACAAGAAAAAAGCAAAGCATGGCCAAGCTGCAAACCACAACCACTGAACAGCTTGGGATCAGAAACACCTTGGACTGACACCTTGAAAACCACTTCCCCTAGAGGAACACCTGACTCAGTCTTGAGGTTGTGGAGAGAAAACTGGATCTGCCAGGAGTGGAGCCTGAACTAAGCAATATTGGGACAGTAGGACCATGGGACCACCTGTCACCTGCCCTGGAGTGAGTGGTGGGGAAGAGAGAATGACCTGATGTGGTGGGAGGGGTAAAGGACCTTGAATAAGGATATACAAGGATAGAAAGTGTGACTTCTTTGTTTATAATTATAAAAAATATATTTCTTTATATAAAAAAGAATAAAATGAATTTATATAAGAAGATGTAGGATTTGCTAAACTATTGATGAGTGAATTAGGAAATAAATAGATGAATTTAACTTAATAATGTTTCAATGTCCATTTTTACAGATTCAGTGCAATTCCTGCCAAAATTTGAGTAATATTTTTCTAATGAAAAAATGGTACAGATTGCTAAACTTTGAATAATTAGATCAATTTTGAGGAAGAATAATAGTTGCGAGTATTAGACTTCCTGATCTCAAAGTATATGTGAAAGCTACTATAGTCAACACAGTATGGTATTAGTACAGAAATCAATATTTGTTTATTAGCATGATGTTAAGCCAAGTGTACATACTGGAAAAATATAAATAAGTTCATGAATGTACAGGAAACTGATCTTTCACAATGTACCAAGAATCTACAATGAGAAGGATTAGTTTCTCTAACTTGAGTTGAGAAAACTATATTCACATACAAAGAAATCATATAAGATATTTACTGTGGGAGGATTTTTTAATTGGGACTACTGGTCAGCTCCCAAATAACCACATGGAAAGTTAATTATAAATGCTTGGCTGGTAGCTTAGACTTGTTCCTAACTCTCTCTTATAAGTTGAATTAACACATAATTTTTATCTAGGTTCTATCACATGGCTCATGGCTTGCTACCTCATTTTCTACACATTTTGCTTTCTCTGTGTCTGGTCTGCAATTTCTCAGACTCTATCCTCCTTCTTCTCAGCATAATTCTAGTCGGACTCTCCCATATAAACTATTTCTGCCCAGCTATGGCCAGTCAACTCTGTATTAAACTATGTGTAACACATATTTACAGTGTGCAAAGATTTTTCCACAGCAATTTATCTACATTTTATATGAAAAAAAATTAATAAATAAATAGAATCAATAAATAATATAATAGATAAAGTAAAATTAGCTACAAAACAAAGGATGTATAAATGTGAAGAAAAGAGCGCTAGGTCAGGGTCAAGGCCTATGACTGCACAGTTCCTTCCTGTGGATGCAAGTAAAATAGATCAAAGACTTAAGCTTAGCACAGAAACAGAATTTCCTAGGAAAAGATACACAAAGAAATCTTCATAAAATAAAGTTTCTTACTAGTGTTTTGCTTCTTTTATATATAAGCTCAGCAAAAATAGATGAAAAAATAGCAAACTGGAAAGATTCTGTGTAGCAAAGGAAACAATAGAGAGAAAGTTTCCTCATGGGATGGAAGAAAATGCTCATAAACATAGTGGATGAGCAAGTAATTTACAAAATACTCAAGAAATCCTATCAGTTTAAAAGGATAAAATATCTCAATTGATAAAGCAGGCAATAGACCTGAACACACACAGAAAGTCATCTTGCTTGGGGACAGTTTCTCCAAGTCTCTTATCATTGGGAAAATACAAATCAAAGCACCGAGGGGTACAGTGCTCATGCTTGTAATCTCAACTTTGAGGACGCTGATGCTGAAGGATCATAAGTTCTGAGCCAGTCTAATGACACAGTTTGACTTTGTCACGGTGACAATAATGGCAACAACAAATAGACAAACAAATTATAACAATTAAAAATGCCTGGTTAATGGGAGAGTAAAATGGTTCTACCATTACAGTGAACGACTGTTTCTGAAAACATTAAAAATAGAACTACCATATGACCCAGAAATCCCACCTTGGATATATTTGCAAAAGAACAGAAACAATCACCTTCAATAAGCAGTTTTATACTCACATATTTTCATCATTATTTATGCTAGGAAGATATATAAATAATCTTAATATCTATCTAAAAGTTAGTGAATAAATAAGTTATAGTATAATATCAAAAATAAAAGAAATAATTAAAAAATGCATAAAATACATAAAATGTTATCAGGAAATCTTGATAAATGCAGCACATAAATGAACTTGGAAGTCACTTGTAAACCAAACAATCAGATCATAGAATGATAAATAATGTAGAGGTCAATGTAATCCAGCTCAAAACATGGTGGAATGGTAATGGTCAGGTATGAGGAATTAGAGAAGTTGGAAGTTTCTGCCAATGATTGCATCATAGTTGACAATGACATGTGACACACTTTATTTTTTTAGGGTAGATACTATGTTAAACCTCCTTTCTAAATTATAAAGCAAATATAAATGTGAAATATGGTTTGGAGCTGTTAGGTAATTTTTATCAACTTGATTTTGATGATGGATTCATGAATGATTATGTGCCTTAAAATGCAGTTTTTTTTGGTGTGTGTATCGCTTGTGTTTCAATACCATATAATTTAAAATTAAAAGAAAGAACTATTTAAAAATGAGCTGGGCACTTCCTTAACCTACTATTTTGTGTTTGAAAAAGGAGGAAGACTCATTTTCAGTTGGATTATATGCCACAAAAAATACTTTTCAACTTGTCATATGATATCTAATGACTAACTGATTAATACAATTAGCCTTTACATGTGAATTCTGTACAGATCTGATTGCTTTACAAAACTCCTGTTAGTGTTAACAGAGCCTTACATGGAATTATTTACCTGTCTAAATGCCACTGACTAGAGCATCAATTTTAATAATTACAAAAGCATGTTGATGAGCTTGGAATTATGTTGATAAGATAATGTGAGTCAAAAACAGTTTCAGTGAAATTCTATGAACAATATAAAAGTGGAATATGTAACACATATTAAAGGAGAATAAATAGCTATTGCAATGGAGTGAAAAAATAAAACTGATCTGGGGAGTGAACAGGGAAAAGCGTGGGGAAGGAGGGGAGAAGCTGTGGGAGGACTGTGTGTTCATCTGAATGTTGCTTATCTTCTTTAACATGGTGATTACCAGTAATATCCGTTTTCCTGCAAATAGCTTAATTTTATTTTATTTATTTTTAAATTTTTATTATGAACAAAGAAGTCACACTTTCTATCCTTGTATATCCTTATTCAAGGTCCTTTCCCTCTCCCAACACATCAGGTCATTCTCTCTTCTCCACAACTCCCCCCCTCCTCCGGCAGGCTGCAGGCAGTCCCAAGGTCCCACTGTCCCAATATTGCTTAGTTCAGCCTCCACTCCTGGCAGATCCAATTTTCTCCCCACAACCTCAAGAGTGAGTCAGGTGTTCCTCTAGGGGGAGTGGGATCTAAGCAGTCAGTCCAGGGTGTTTCTGATCCCAAGCTGTTCAGTGGTTGTGGTTTGCAGCTTGGACATGCTTGGCTTTTTTCTTGTTTGTATGTTTGTTTGTTTAGAGTCCACTAATGAGTGAGTACATCCCCTGCTTATCTTTCTGGTTTTGTGATACCTCACTCAGAAGGATATTCTCCAAATCCATCCATTTGCCTGCAAATTTTGGCATATAATCCCTTGTAACATATTGGACCGCCAGGGCTTAAAGTTAGAGTTCAACAACATCAAAAATCAAGAAAGCCTACCAACTCATGGAAACTAAACATCACTCAGCTGAACCATATCTGGGTCAAGGATGAAATTAAGAAAGAAATCAAAGTCTTCCTAGAATTTAATGAAAATGAATCCACAACATACCCAAACTTGTGGGATAAAAATTTCAAGTATAACATTTATGCTCACAGAAGCAAGTTTTTTTGTGGTAAAGTTTTTTTCTTTAATATAAATTTTACATTAAAAGATTTCTCTTTTGAGTATTTTATATCCTTATAACTATAAAGTAAAAGAATGTACTGGATCTTAAAATCATTTCAATTTTCCCTTAAGTGCTATTCAAATGTTAGCACTTTCTATATATAGTAAATGAAGAATATAAAATAATTATAATTTTTCAAAAGTTTTATAATAGTTGTGCCATAATATAGTAATGAGATGTGTTTAGGCAACAGATTTCAAGGAGGAATAATTGAGCTTATCATTACAGGATGAATGGGAACTTGCAAAGTAGATAGAATGTGTAAGATACATATGAAGAATTTCTGAAATAATTGCTTTTATAAAGACACAGAGATATAAGAAGATCTTTTGAAAACAGGAGAATCTAGGAAATGAACTTAGATGAAGAGACAGGTGGGAATAAACAGGATTCTTGAGGTTAAGTTATTCCTCCAGGGGAGGAATGTCTGTGAAGCAGAAGAGCTGTTGGAAAGATCTCTTAAAAAAAGTTTTCCCCAGTTGCAGAGCCATATAGACTAACTTGCCTTCCCTCCATACAGTGGTATCCTGGGAGAGGAATGGTATGACTAGTACCCTCAGATACTCTTCTTCTTGTAGGGGATCCCAGAGCAATTGTATTACTAAGTAGACAGAAGCTCATACAAGTAGAAGAGAAAATAACCAAAAGGTTAATTCCTCCATGTTCTAGGAGTCTATTGGAATTAAAGTTCATAGATATCTACCTTCATGACTTACATGATTCTCTGGCACCTTGCCCAGGGTACAGGACATTTTAGAGGATGTTCTTTTCCCAAGACAAGGATTTCTTCCATTCTGCTGTTTCCTAGTAACCCCTGCTCTGAGATAGTATATAGGGTACGGAATAAGAAGTAAGTTATATGTCTGTCTTTCATTTCCAGCACTTTCTACCAAGAGGATTTATTTATTTGAGATTTCTTTAAGAATTCTGTTAGGCTGAAGTTTAAGTTGAATGCTGGGAGGAGAAACAGTGAATGAATAGAACACCTATGTTCCCCTCTGGGTTAGGGAACCCACCTCCTCATCATGTGTTTTAGGGCCCCAGTCACCTCCTTGTTACGGAGGGTGTAGATGATGGGGTTGAGCATGGGTGTGACAACTGTGTAGAAGAGGCTAAGGATGCGATCTGTGGTGACAGAAGAGCCTGCTCGGGGTCGGATGTATGTGATACTGGCTGTTCCAAAGAAGAGGGAGACCACAAGCAAGTGAGAGGAGCAGGTGGAGAAGACCTTGAGACGGCTCTGGGTGGAAGCCATTGCTAGGATGGCTTGCAGGATTCGAGCATAAGAAGTGACTATCAGAGAGAAGGGGATCATAATGAAGACCACAGTGGCTGTAACCACAGAGATTTCGCTCCTGTGCTTGCCGGTGCTCGCTAGCCTCAGGACTGGGAGGATGTCACAGAGGAAGTGTGGGATGATGGGGTGTCTGGGGAAAGGCAGAGTAAAAATGAGGGAGGAATGAGTGGTAGCTGTGATGATTCCCATGATCCATGAGGTTCCCACCATGGCAGTACAGGCACGCTGGTTCATTAGGGTGGAGTAGTGCAGGGGCTGGCAGATGGCTGCATAACGGTCATAGGCCATGGCTGTGAGTAGGCAGCACTCTGAGATGCCCAGGACAATGAAGAAATACATCTGGACTGCACAGCTCCAGAAGGAAATGGTCTGGGGATGAGAAGAAGTCAGATCAGCCAGGATTCTGGGCACAATGTCAGCAGTGTAGAGAAGCTCTACTACGGAGAGGTGGCGTAGGAAGAAGTACATGGGGGAGTGCAGCACAGGGCTAGCTTGTGTAAGAAAGATGATCAGTGAGTTGCCCAGCAAAGTTATCAGGTAGACCAGAAGCACCAACCAGAACAGTGGCCCTTGAAGGGCTCTGAGGTCAGAGAACCCCAGTAGGAGGAACTCAGGGGTTGCAGTTTGGTTTTCCTCAGCCATCACTCCAGAGCACAAGGTTTACACAGCTAAAAAAGAGAAATATTTCTGAAATAACCAAAATTTCTGTAACACAGTATAATACTTTTCACAAAGTTCCTTCTCAAATCAATTCCATTTTTAGATGCACCATGGATCCCAGAGATTAAACTCATCTGAACGAATAATAAGGCAATACCATGGCTGCAATTTGATCCAGGCCTTGTGACTCCAAAGCCTGAGAATCTGTGTATCTTGTATGTTCACTTTCTCTGTCTCACCTTCCACATAGAGAGACACAACTTTGTGCTGTGAGCAAAGCAGTTGTTGTACTCTTTATATTCAACACATTGAACTTAAATTCCAATGACCACAATACGGACTGTCCTAAGGTAGTATCTGATGATCATCACAATGTGCCTGGGATGTAGGATTATCCATAATATTGTGAATATTTGTTACATCATGACATAGACACACCGTAATCAGGGATTCTGGCACCTGCCCTAATTCCTTTTTTTTTTAATCTTTGTCCTTGAGGTCAGCTATATACCTTACACTGTCCTACCACACTCAGTATAGTTTTATTTATTTTTTTATGTATTTATTTATTTATTTTTGCTTTTAAATCTTCTTTAATTTTTATTTTATTATTTTGAACAAAGAAGTCACACTTTCTATCCTTGTATACCCTTATTCAAGGTCCCTTCCCCCTCCCACCACATCAGGTCATTCTCTCTTCTCCACAACTCCCCATCCCCTCTCTGGGCAGGCAGCAGGCAGTCCCAAGGTCTCGCTGTCCCAATATTGCTTAGTTCAGTTTTAAATCCCATTTATCTTTCAATTCCTAGGAAATATACATTCCTTATACTTAGAAATATTTATGCATGGCATTTTAGGATTAATAAAAGGTACTTAGGGTTAAGTATTTCTATGAACAACATTAACATTTTATGTAAAACATTTTACAAAGATGTTTTTGGTATGTTTGAACACTAGTGGTCACAAAGGACTCACTATGGGCTGAGGCAGTTCTTTCCATCATTGGCTTCTTCTGGATATAGAAAAAGTCTTAATCATAGTGTGTTTGGACACACATGTAGTGTCTTATCAACACTCTAACCCCTCATCTACCAGATATTCCTCAGCTATGTGTAGAAAATATTTTTGAAGAGAAATTTTTTAAAAATTCATACTCTCATGAGATACATGCCACAGACCCAGGATTTCAAAGTGTTACTTTCAGTATGAGATCCTGTAGGACATGGCGGGAGGAGAAGTTGCTAACACTTCTCAGGTACCTCATTATTACAGTGTACTCTGCTTAAGACTTAATATTAATCAGATCACTATATAACACAGTATAAAATCAACTTTTTCTCTGTTTTGAAGATGAGAGAATGGAATCATAGACAGCCTTAGTAACTTTCCCCAATCCATTTACCTAGGAAGTAAGATTGGGTTCAAGTCTAAGTCTTTATAACTCTAGAATCTGTGTTCATAGCCACTAAGTTATCAAGAATCCCAGAGGTTAATTTAGCTAGCATAGTACTTGAAACATGTGATGTCTTCCCTGGACATATATAACATGGCTTAATGAACCCCAATAATATAAATGGGAACACATAAACAGAAGTATTACATGACTAATTTAAAGTTAGGTAAATAGTTAAGAAAAGACAGAACCTTGTGTTTTCAGTTTCCAGAAGCCACAGGTCCTAATATTTACCAATAATTCATTCTCCATGGCCATCTTATATTTTTAGTTCAACTATTTGCTAATTGACTTTCTTACTCAGGAAAGATGGTTGTAGTTTCTGCTATTGCTCATGTACTTGACCTTCACTATTGTCCTTTCACCATATTTGCCTAAAGTTTACATTTAGAGACTGCTGCATGCTGGGAATTCTGTGGTTTCTCAGTTATTTGTATACAAACACAAGTTCTTATCTAATTTTCACTGAAGAAAAGGAACTAGAGCTCCAAGGTTTAAACTACCCACCTAAGATCAGATAGTGAGTAGCAGAGCCAGGATTGTATATTTAAGCCATCCATTTTGGAAAAATAAACTTGCATTGAGTAAGTTTGAACAGAAGTATCTAACCTCAGTCATGGAGCCTTTCAGTGCCCACATCCATATAGATAACATATAACCATTCCTCTGGCTTAAAATAATTTCAAGTGTTATTTTTTCAATTGAAATATGTAAGAAATACTTGGCATAAAGAAATTTGTGATTTTCATCACCTTTGCTGGATTCTTTCTTCCCTGTAAATTTCTCTTAAGCCTTCGTTACACTAAACACATATTATATATGCTTGTAACTATAGTATACACATATTTTGCCTTCTTCCAATCATTTCAATATTTCCTATAGGCATTTTACCACAAAAATCACACAGTGATCCAAATGGTCCTTGAAAAACAAAACAGAACAAAGCACAAACCCAAGCAATAAAAATAAAAAAAAAAAGTTCTTTTAGCAACTGTTGATTTTCTCCAAAAACACTTTAGAAGATCAATGCATACTTTTGCAGTTTAAACTGTTCCATTTTGTGGATATTATATGTGATGTAAGCAATATCTTTGTGGGTATCTCCATTTACTTTTGTTAACATTTTTTCTAGGGTAAATTTCAAGAAATGGAAATATTGTTTGTATAGACATATTTTGTGTACCAGTTCGCTTTAAATTTCCCACAACTGTTTTCCCTGCACTTCTAAAAAAAATCTCACTGACACAATCAGCCATATAAGTTGATCATCTAGTACAAATTTAGGTGGAGACACAACTGGTGCCACTAACTGATAGCAATGTATCTGGCTGTCTGGGTTCCTGGTAGACCTATTATCTGAATGTAGAGGCTGAGGATCTTATGGGGAGAATTTAGTAAAATACAACTTTTGGAAATGTAGATTATAGAGAATAGTTGGAAATGTGGGAAACAGGAGGATGGGTCAGTGAGGGCAGGAAGTACTACCAAACATTTCTTCTTTGACCTGTCAGGTTTTGATTTTTCCTTTTTGTTTTGCCTAAAGTATCAATAGGACTATACCTGTAACGTGAGCTTCGTGTATGTGTGTGTGTGTGTGTGTGTGTGTGTGTGTGTGTGTGTGTGTGTGTGTGAGAGAGAGAGAGAGAGAGAGAGAGAGAAAGACAGAGAGAGAGACAGAGAGACAGAGAGAGACAGAGAGAGAGACACAGAGAGACAGAGAGGGAGAGACAGAGAGAGAGACAGAGAGAGACAGACAGACAGAGAGAGACAGAGAGACACAGAGAGACAGAGAAAGAGAGAGACAGAGACAGACAAACAGAGAGAGAGAGAGAAACAGAGAGAGAGAGAGAGACAGAGAGAGAAAGAGCATTCACCAGACAGGTGTAGGATAGCAAAGTAGAATGCAGACAGCTCTAACTGTATACCTTGAGATGGAGATCATTAGAAGAACCCTAAAATATGTTGGTCATAGAAATATGGAAGCTATAATTACCATTTGGCTGGCCACATGGAAATTCTTACAACTACATGCAACCCATTGTTTTCATCCTATACAACACAAATATATCCAGCATATAATCACAACACATTACATGGCATGTCTTCCCAATAATAGTTCATTTGCTTACCTTATGCATCAAATGTTTTCATTATCTGTTTGTATATACTTCAGCTTTTCTCTGTTATGTGCAATTTTATCTGGAAGAAATCCCACACTGTTCCCTATATTCTTTCAAGATTTTCTTGTTATTTTCACCAAGATGTGACAATTGGATTATACATCTGTAAAGAAAATAGTCAAGACTCAGAAACCCCTGCCAGGATTCTTTTCTCCTGTGCATAGGGTTCTAAGATCCAAGTGGGTCTTGCTCTGCCCTTTGCTTTCTCTTTGTTTCTGGAAGAGTCTAGCCTTATCAGACAAAAGCTCAAGTGCGTCCTGCATTGTGTGTGGTTTTTATCTAGGATTTGTAAAAGTGGTTACCCAGTGAGGGCAAAGGATGATGGGCACAAGAGAGGCCACCCTTTTCTTCCTCTTTGAAAGTCAGTCTCTGTGGTGCCCACAACTATTTTGAGACTGGTACAGTGACTTTATCCCCAGGGGACTTTGGAGACTCTGAGCCATCATAGTATCATTGAGTGAGATAATTGTGTCTATGTCTCCAATGTTGGCTGTATCTTTTTCTTAAAATAAAAATTGATGACTTCCCCTGCTTTCATCTCTCCTGTTTCTTCTCCTGAGTGACATGGCCTTCTCTTTGTGTTTTCTTGGTCACAGATGACATAAGGTTTGAAGGCCTCTTTGCCTCATATGTGGACTCTCCCCTGGGACATTTATTCCTGTGTATAAAATCTCATATTCCTGTTAAATAAAGACACTTCTGGCAGAAACATACTAGTTAATAATTGAATCTCAGTTTGGTTGTATTGCTCTTCATGCTTGGTTTGCTTTGCAAATGGAAGTGTTCCAGTGAGGTCATTGCCTGTGTGGGTACTTTAAGGGTTTATATAAGAAGGACTGGGATTCTGCCAACCGGCTTCTCTCATGTCAGTGTAGTTCTACTAAGTAGGACTTCAAACAGAATTCAGACTTCTAAATATTATTAGTCTAGGGAAGAAGGAGTAAATGATGGGAGCTGGAGAAGTCTGGGGTAGAATAAATAACACCTCAGTGTTTTCTGAAACAACCTGGTCATTCAATTGACAAAGAGGCCCAAAATATTAAATGGAAAAAAGATAATATCTTTAACAAATGGTGTTGGCATAACTGGATGGAAGTGTGTAGAAAAATGCAAATAGATCCGAACCTGTCACCCTGCACAAAACTCAAATCCAAATAGATCAAAGACCTCAACATAAACCCAGCCATTTTAAACTTGATAGAAAAGATAGTGGAAAATACACTTCTACGAATTGGCACAGGCGACCACTTCCTAAATATAACACCAGTGGCACAGACACTAAGACCAACAATCAATAAATGGGATATACTGAAGCTAAGAAGCTTCTGTAAAGTCAAGGACACTGTCAATAGGACAAAACAACAGCCTATAGAATGGGAAAAGATTTTCACCAACCCTACAAGTGATAGAGGACTGATCTATGAGATATATAAAGAACGCAAGAATCTAGAGCCCAAAACCTTGAATAACCCAATCAAAAAATGGGGTTCAGATCCAAAAAGGGAATCCTCAGCAGAGGAATTACGAATGGCTGAAAGGCACCTGAAAAAGTGCTCATCATCTTTATCCATCAGAGAAATGCAAATCAAAACAACTTTGAGATACCACCTAACACCTGTTAGATTGGCTAAGACAAAAGACACAGATGACAGCCTATGCTGGAGAGGATACGGAGCAAGGGGAACACTCCTCCATTGTTGGTGTGAGTGTAAGCTTGTTCAGCCACTTTGGAATGCAGTATGTCAGTTTCTCAGAAAATTGAGAATCAATCTCCCCAAGGACCCAGCAATACCACTTCTGGGTGTATACCCTAAAGATGCACAGTCATACTCCAAAGGCATTAGGTCAACTATGTTCATAGCAGCATTAGTTGTAATAGCAAGAACCTGGAAACAACCTAGATGTCCCTCAACTGAAGAATGGATTAACAAACTGTGGCACATCTACATAATGGAGTACTACTCAGCAGTAAGAAAAAATGATATTCTAAAATTTGCAGGCAAATGGATGAACTTGTAGAATATCTTCCTGAGCGAGGTATCACAAACTCAGAAAGATAAACAGGAGATGTACTCATTCATTAGTGGACTCTAAACAAACAAACAAACAAACAAACAAACAAACAAGAAAAAAGCAAAGCATGCCCAAGCTGCAAACCACAGCCACTGAAGAGCTTGGGATCAGAAACACCCTGGACTGACTCCTTGGATCCCACTCCCCCTAGAGGAACACCTGACTCGCTCAGGAGGGAGGGGGGGAGAAAGCTGGATCTGCCAGGAGTGGAGACTGAACTAAGCGATATTGGGTTAGTGAGACCATGGAACTGTCTGCTGCCTGCCCAGGGAGGGGATGGGGAGTTGTGGAGAAGAAAGAATGACCTGATGTGGCGGGAGGGAGAAGGGACCTTGAATGAGGATATACAAGGATAGAAAGTGTGGCTTCTTTGTTAATAATAATAATAATAATAATAATAATAAATAATTGAAAAAAGAAATCAAGAAAGAAAACAGAAAGAGCAAGTGTTCAAAACAACAAAATCAGAAATGAAAAGGGGCACATAACAGCAGACCCCCAGGAAATCCACAGAATTACCAGATCATACTTTGAAAATCTGTATTCCACAAAAATGGAAAACCTAGAAGAAATGGACAGTTTTCTGGACTGGTACCATCTACCAAAATTGAATGAAGATCAGATTAATTACCTAAACAGGCCTATAACCCTTAAGGAAATTGAAGCTGTCATTAAAAGCCTCCCCAAAAATAAAAGCCTTGGTCCAGATGGTTTCAGTGCTGAATTCTACCAGACATTCAAAGAAGAATTAATACAATTACTCCTCAAACTATTTGACACAGTAGAAACTGAAGGAATATTGCCAAATTCTTTTTATGAGGCTGCAATTACCCTAATACCCAAGCCACTCAAAGACACAACAAAGAAGGAGAACTACAGACCAATCTCGCTCATGAATATTGATGTTAATATTCTGAACAAAGTTTTAGCAAACCGTATACAACAATGTATAAAAAATATCATCCACCATGACCAAGTAGCTTTCATCCCAGAAATGCAGGGCTGGTTTATCATATGAAAACCTGTAAACGTTATCCATCATCTAAACAAACTAAAGGAACAAAACCACATGATCATATCCTTAGATGCTGACAAATATGACTCTAAATATAACCCACTCAGTTGGTAAATATTACCTATATGGGTGTTTTCATGGCTGACCATTGGGTAGCAAAGTGTTTTGCTCTTTCCTGGGGCAGACTATTTCTTCTCTTCTCAGCATTCCTTCTTCACCTGTATTCTTCGTGTAGAGTTGAGAACTCATGGTCTTTCCCCTATGTACTTTGACATGTCTGTTGCTATTGCCCATCTCATGTTTGGGCAGTCGTTTGGTGAGACTCTATGGGTGTAGATTCTGACATCAGTAAGAGTCACAGCATCACAGCAAACTCCCTGATCCTCTGACTCTTAAAATCTCTCTACTCCTTCTATATATTTACTATGCCTTAAAATAAGAATGTTTCATATTGTCTATTGGGAGTAGGATCTACAACTATGCACTGTGATTTGTTACGGTTCACTATAATGGTCTTCATCTGCTGCAAAGAAAAGTTTTATTGATGAAGTTTGAGGCTACTGCTACCTGTGGGTTTAAGGATCAATGTTTAGATAGTTGTTAAGGATTATACTGGTTTAGTGCATCATGGTTGTAGATTCTCCTCCAAGATCCATGATTCTACTAGCTTTGAGTAGTTGCGTAGTTTTCTAGTACTGGGCATGGTTTTCTCTTTTTCAGCAGACTTAAATCCAGAGAGAGAGAGAGGGAGAGGGAGAGAGAGAGAGAGAGAGAGAGAGAGAGAGAGAGAGAGAGAGAGAGAGAGAAGTGTTGGTTACCATTAAGGTATTGTACCCTTAGGCTCATGGTGCCATGATGGTAGTTGTAGTTCATAGGCATCATTACTGGGCAGGACTGTTTGTTGCCTCTGTATCTTACAATAGTGCCTTCTGGTACCCTGAAAGCTAGTCTCCAGGAAGGAGGAATTCAGATCAGTTTTAGGTGAAGGATCCCTGGGCCTCCTTTCTGAAGTGCATGGTATCTTCAACAAGAAGGACTTACCATTCACCTCTGGGGGCAACCAAGGCTGTAATAGCAAGAGCTTGTAATTTTGGGGGAGTCTTTCGGACAACCCTGACTAACAACTCAAAAGTCAGCTTCTCATATCTGGTA
Source organism: Sigmodon hispidus (assembly GCA_004025045.1). Lineage (NCBI taxonomy): Eukaryota > Metazoa > Chordata > Mammalia > Rodentia > Cricetidae > Sigmodon > Sigmodon hispidus. The sequence continues at coordinate 3,796 of PVIH01016292.1, read as the reverse complement.
TTGCAGTTTTCCTTAGGTGGTCTTTGCCTCTTGAAGGGAGGATTATCAGCTCAGATGATAAAAGTTCATTAAATTATACCAGTATATGTATACACCAAATTATGTATATTTTTAGTAGATAATTAATAGCATAATTTCTTATGACCTTTTTGTTACCTTCCTATTATTTTACCCTCCTTTCTTATTCTTATATGCTTATCTTCCTTACAACTCTCTAATTAGAGGAGCCCTGTTTTCCTGTTTCCCTGATCAGATGATGTTTATCTTGCTTGGGTATAATCACTTCTCTTTTGCTTCCCAACACTGTCTACACTGGCAATGATTCCTGTCTTAGTTAGGGTTTCTATTGCTGTGCAGAGACACCATGACCACTGAAACTCTTACAAAAGAACACATTTAATTGTGGTGGCTTGCTTACAGTTCTGAGTTTCAGTACATTATCATCATGGTGGGGCACATGGGCCTGCAAACAGATATGGTGCTGAATACATCTTCATCAGAAAGCAACAGGGCACATATACTGTGTCTCTAGGTAGTATCTCAAAGCTGTCTCCACAGTGACACACTTCCTCCAATAAAATACCTGCTCCAATAAAGCCACACCTCCTACTAGTGCCATATGAACTTATGCAGACCAATTACATTCAATTACCACAGTCCCTGCTGTTTTTTGTAGTTGCTACATGATATGTATTCACATTTGAAAATTTTGAGATAGAGGCCTCTGATGAAAATGAATATGTGACATTTGTCTTCCTGGGTCTGGCTTGACTCACTCAATATGATCTTTTCTTATTCTACCCATTTACTTCTAATGTTTATGGTTTCATTTTTATTTATAGCCAGATGGTATCATATAATGTATGTGTACAACATTTTCTTCAGATACTCATGAGTTAAAGGACATTAAGATTATTTTCATTTTCTAGATATTGTGAGTAGAGCAGCAAGGAACATGGCTAAACAATTATCTGTGGAGTAGGATGCTGAGCCCTGTTGGTATATGCCAAGGAGTAGAATATCTAGGTCAGTTGAAGGCTCATTTCTTCTCAAAGTAAGACCAAAGAAGGCATCCAATTCAGTAGTTGCATAAATCATAAAATAAAAACATAAGAAACATGAAACTAAAAAACAAAGTTAAAGAAATCATGAATTTAGAAGAGATGAAAAAGGTACAAGGGAAGTGGTGGGGGAAATAAAGTGAAGGGAGAATTATATATAGTATAATGTCAAAAAATAAATTATTATTTAAAAATAGAACTAGAGAGAATATAAGATGAGTCAAATATTTTTGCAACCTAACATCAGATATCATTGTCCTTTATGTTTTTATCATTCAGTCGTTATTTTTAACCTACTTTCAAAAAGATATTCTGCTAACTTTTCTCTTTTTTGTTCAGTCTTGAAACCAGTCCATGGCTTCTTTTCAATTTGTGAGTTCCTGAAGTACAGTCCCTTCATCAGCAAATACTATTCAGACTGGTGCTAAGTCTAAGTTTGTCAAGAGACAGTGGTTTGCTTTAGCTGTTTTCAATTTAGAAAGACTTATTTTCTTTAAGGGTTTGGCCACCAGGAGTTTAATTATGCTCCAGGAAGTAAATGAGCAGCATGAATGGGTGTTTTTGTCAATGGGGAGATCATAAGAGTGGATATGAATCTGAGAGGTCTGATATCTGAGTTTGATGGGGTGCATGATGTAAAATCACCAAATAATAAATATATATTTAAGTAAAAAAGAAGCTACTCTCACTTGTGCATCAGTTACCCTGATCAGTGTGGTACAGATTTTGGGGCTAATCTGGGAAAGACTTCATATTGCATCTCCCAACCAAAGATGGTGAAAGACTGTCTTTGGGATTATTGTACTTGTGACTATCTCTTATTTTTAGGTCTTTAGAGCAGCCCTATTCAAAATGGAACTCTGTTGTAGAATATTATATTAAGATGCATTGCATTTGTTTATGCCATGGAACATTTGTTTAATGATGCAAAGGTGTGTTACGTTTTTTTATGTTGCATTTGTTTAACTCTGTGAAGCTGTGATACTTTGCCTGTCTAAAACACCTGATTGGTCTAATGAAGACCTGAACTGCCAATAGCAGGGCAGAAGAAAGGATAGGCAAGGCTGAATAAGCAGAGAGAATAAATAACATGAGAAAACTGGGAAGAGAAGATTGAGGAGGAAGAAAAGGAGAAGTAGAGAAGGTCAACCACACACCTACACAACCAGCAACGGAGTAAAAAAAGAAGGGTATATAGAAATAGAGAAAGATAAAGGCCCATAGGCAAAAGGTAGATGAGATAATTTAAGAAAAGCTGACAAAACTCCTTCAGAGTTATCCTGGGAAGCATGTGGTCTGTGGTCTGGACATACCTGCCAAGTGATAAAGTGCAATAAATGAAAAAAAATTGAGCAAGTTTGAGAGTCACAAGAAAGATTTAGCAGATCTCTGGGGCTTGCTGGTGAGCCCTGAGTCCCACTGAGAGTCTGTCTGAAAGAAATAAGGCTGATAGTTAATCTGAGAACACACCTGAAGATGACCTCTGGCCTAACAAATAATGCATACAAACTGCAGAACGTTGATGCTGTACTTTCAGTGGGATGTATGGATTTTGCCTGGCCTCTACATTCTACATGCATGTACACACTATCAGGGTATTCTTTGTTGCATGAGTCAGTTGAAGAAAGAGGTCACTCCAAGATTTTTTTAGCCCTGTGTGGCAGCAGGAAAGTTCAGCCTCTGGTGAACTGAACAACAATAGAAAGGCAATTTATTGGTATTTATTAATTGTTACACAACATTGTTTTTTGGCTAAAGTATTTCCTCATGTCCCACCCCCCAAAAAAAAGAAAAGAAAGAAAAGAAAAAGCTGACTAGAAACAAGCCAAGCTAAGGCTAATGTATTCATAAGACTCTGTGTGATTTATTTATTTGGGAGCTGGGTAGTGGGCCCTTTAAGAGCAGAGAGCCCAAAGAGCCCAAACAGTAAAAACAAAACAAAACAAAACAAAACAAAACAAAACAAAACAAAACAAAACAAAAACCCAACCAACTACCACACTCACTATAGCCCACCTAGATGTGGAAAGTGACAAAATGAATTTCTTCTTTGTTAAAAGCCTGCTACTGAGAAGTTTGTGTCATAGTGAATCTGGCCGCTGAATTTAAGGTTTGTAAAGACTGGGTTTGTTTTCTTTTAAAAAATCTAGTGCCATGTAGAATTTCAAAATGCTTGACTTGTGTGAAAGAGATGGACATAAAATGAGTTTATAGATAGTAATAAAACAAAATCAAGACTATAAAATGCATTTGAACATATAAAATGTACAAAAGAGCACTAGAAACAAGCTTTAAAAAGAACATGGAATGTTACAACAGATACTTAATAAGAATCGCACTCATCACTTCTTTTATATACTGTAATTCTTTCTTTATATAGCATTTGTCATTTACCAACTTACTAGGCTATTTTTTTATTATGACTGTTTAATGTGGGTATCTTTTTTATTTATTTATTTATTTTTTTCCTTTTTTTTGTATTTATCAAAAAAAAAAAACAGTAAAAAGAATTAAAAAAAAATGCCGAAGAGTTAAAAATAACTATACAGAGGATAATAATCATAAGCATGGCTTATCAAGGGTGGAAATGCAAATAAGATTACTACACATATATTTTCTTTGTGTTCAGCTTTCCCTCTGAATTTTTTTTCCATCCCTGTATATCCTTATTGAAGGTCTCTTCCCCCTCCCACCACATCTGATCATTTTTCTTCTCTGCAACTCCCCATCCCCTC
>PVIH01016291.1:0-46265 GCA_004025045.1 Sigmodon hispidus | reverse complement strand
TGCCATGCCGCTCACTGCCATGCCGCTCCCTGCCATGCCGCTCACTGCCATGCCGCTCCCTGGTCCTGGTTTCTACTGAATTGCTCTAAGTCACAACACTGAGAAGAACACTAAGTTCTTCCTCAGCCATCGCTTCCCTCCCGTTTCTGAAGAAATCCCTTCCACAGAAAGGGGAAGGAACAGTTCTCCACTAACCAGTCCAGTCTCCACATGTGAGCTAGAATTCCCTTCGGGATGCTGTCTGGATCTGGCCAAGGGAGATGCTGACTCTTCTGCATGCAACTTCCTGCACAGCCTGATGAGTGTGGCAGACAGTGTTCTAAGTGCTTTCACCATGTCAACCCTTACCCTCCCAGAACTCTGACCTAGATTGCTATGCCCGTATGCAGGAGAAACAGAGGCTCAAGGTCAAAGGGTACACGTGCAGAATTTATTAAGTGTGTTCTTACTCCAAACTCCCTAGGCGTATTTTGATCATTTCTCTTAAACTAGATCACTGTTAAAATGATTTTGCAGCTGTCTTGGGGACAAATCAATAGGCTTTTGTGCCTTAATAGTTGAGGGCTGGAGAGATGGCTCAGAGGTTAAGAGCACTGGCTACTCTCACAGAGGACCTGAATTCGATTCCCAGCATCCACACGGCAGCTAACAACTGTCTGTAATTCCAAGATCTGACACCCTTGCACAGTTATACATGCAGGCAGAACACCAATTCATATAAAATAATATAAATAAATATTTAAAAAAATAGTTGAAGCATGTTATAATCACTAACTGAACAACTTAACTATGAGATCAATAAACAACTGCTTTCATCTCTGCAGGTCTGTATGCATTAATTTTACAATGAACCTGAACATTTGGTGACTCCCCAGGTCAATTGCTTTGCCTGTCTCTCTGTTACCCACTCACAACCACTACCACACGGTGGGGAAAAGTCTGAATCCCAAGCTTAGATCTTTTCAACTATAGGGAAAAGCTGACACTGGAAAGAGATTGCAGTGGCTATGCGTGCTGTATGTAGGTCCAGGCGTGTCCCACCTGGGGTCCACAGGCTGCATGTACTTCATGACAACTATAAATGCAACCCAACACAAATTGGTAAACTTACTTAAAACAAGAGATTCTTCTATGTAGATTTTTTTTCTTATAACTTAATCATGCAGGTCACAAATGTGAATTTTATAGATAATAAAATCAAGCTACAATGTCAAAAGTTAGATATGCCAGACCGAGTATGCCCAATGTCAAAGCAACAAGGAGACTGCTATCTTAAAGAGCACACCTGCTTTTTATGTAGTGCATACTATTAGTAGAGTTACCCACTGCTACTGAGGTGTACTGGCAGGTACCCCAGTGCTTAACTGGAGTTTGTGGTAACCCTGGTTGTTCAAAGGTCTATCTGCTTATTTGTTAATCCCTATATTAGATCCTTTCTTCACTGTGATCAAACTCTTGACAAGAAGTGAAGGAAGAAACAATATATTCCAGTCTTTAGTTTGGGGGATACAGTCCATCATGGTGGGGAAGGCAATGAGGTTGCTAGTTATATTCTGACCTCCTCCCGGGGATGCACACGCACCACCCAGACCTCACCTCTTAAGGTTCTCCCAAAACAGCACTAGCAAGCGAGGACCAAGTGTCCAAACACATGAGCCTAAGAGATCACATTCTGCATGCTCCTCATTCTTCCCTCCTCTGCAAGCTCTTGGTAAGAGTCACCCTTCAACCTGCTCTGTAACTACCCTGTCTTCCTTTCCTCTCTCAGTTCTCCTTCTTTCCATTCTCCCCATCATCGGTCCACCGAGGGGACATGTTTGTTTCCAGCAGACACTGTGATGACCACACAGTCTCTATGCCTTCAAACACTTGTCTTCCTCAAGCCAGGCGAGAGTGGCACTTCTCTGAGTTCGAGGCCAGTCTTCTTCATCTACAGCTAGTTTTAGGACAGTGAGGAACTTCCCTCCCTCTTCATTGGTGGGACAATGAACCATTTCCCCCCAAAGCCTGGCCCTTTTCCTTCACCTCACAGAATAATCACTAAGGGTCACCTCCTGTGGGAATCTGGTGTTCCTCTGCCCACCTCCCAGTTCCCTAGACAATACAAAATCTCTAGATAAACTACTGGATAACTTTTTAAAAATAAAACGTAGATACTACTGGGAGTGAAGAGATGACTCGGCACTTAAGAGCACTTAACGCTCTTCCAGAGGATCTGGGTTCAGTTCCCAGAAGCCATATGGTAGGCAGAGTTCCCAGCCATCTGCAACCCCAGTTCTAAAGGGTCCAATACCTTCTTCTGACCTCCATGGGCACTGTACACTTAACCTCCATGGGCACTGCACACTTATGCATGAGGTTAACATATATAAATGCAGGCAAAACACTCATACACATATTTTAAATCTTATTAAAAAGTTAGCAGGCTGTGACCACAGCAGCATTTAACAAAGGTAACTCTGTAGAGTGTCAGCTCTTCCCCAAGCTGTTTCCTAATTAGCTCAGTTTAGGAATTTCTGAATATCCTTTTCCTCTGAAGAATCACATTGCATGAAAGCACATTAGAGGCTTTGGAGTATTTAAGGAAATTCCTTTATCAAGCATTCCCCAAGCTTATTTGACCACAAAATCCCATTCTCCTATTATACTTATTCACATCCCAATTAATCTGTATTATAGAGAAAACTTTTGAAAATACTGCACTGGAGGCACAAGACCTACTAGAGTGTTAGGCATTTTATAGTTCTGATTAAAATTCAACATTTGATACCTAACAAACACTAAGGTGGATTTCTGTAAACTATGAAAATGAATCTCAGTGTGAGACTGCTCACCTCTAGCAGCCATACTACTTGATAACTAAAAGATTAATGTGGACTCTTCCACAGAGCATCTCATATGTGAACTGCATATCTAAGCCTGACGCCATGTCTAAGGCACACAGTGCCCCACACAAGTGAAGGTTTAAGAAGAATATAGAGACAGCTCTACATGACCTAAACAAAAACCAGTAACACAGAAATAGATACATCCCAAGGCCAAGTGGCTGACAAATAAATCCCTCACGTTGGTCCTTTTTCTCTTTGAAATGTACACAAGACTATGTTCCCACAGAAGAAAGATCACTTATGATCAGACTCATCTATAAGCTTCTGATGTAAGCTGTTAAGAGGCTGGATCCCATTCTGGTTCTGGGGTATTCACTGGGAACACAGGAAGTAGACAAGAGGGTGGGCTCCTGGGGCGTGGCCATTTGGGTCCAACAGCTTCTTATTTGCTTCTCTTTTCTGTCATCTAACCTTGCTAATCCACTGCCTAGTTTCTCCCAGGCTTAGAATCTTTTGTCCTTAGGCTTCAATATCCCAAGATACTTCCCCTTCCTTTAGCAAAAGGCTAAGAAGGATGTAGAAGAGTCAAATGTATTTGGACATGCACTCAGTAGATAATCATACCCAGCAATCACATCCTCTGGCCTAGAACTTCCTTCAGATACTGGAAAAGAAGGTATTAGCTTTCTAAGTGAGCAATTCTGTTTGAATTTCGTTTCACTAAAATAATTAAGATTACCTACAGGGGCTGGGCATGGTGGTAAATGCCTTTAATTCTAGCACTTGGAAGGCGGAAGCAGTTAAATCTAATAGTTCAAGACCAGTCTGGTGTACATAGTCAGTTCCAGGCCATTAAGTCTACATAGTGAGTCCCTGTTCCCTGTCTGAACAGGAGGGGTGGGGTGGGGATGGAGTGGAGATTACCTATAGGGTTTCATGTTAAGGTAGTACATATTAGGGTAACTTTTAAAAAATAAAACAAAGAGTTGGGGTGTGGTGCCACACACCTTTAATCTCAGCACCAGAGAGGCAGAGGCAGGTGGATCTCTGGGTTCAAGACCAGCCTGGTCTACAGAGTGAGTCCCAGGACAGCCAGGCTACACAGAGAAACCCTGTCTCAAAAGCAAACAAACAAACCCCACACAAACAGAAAAGAAGTAACAATAACAACAAAAAACTAAATGAACAGACAGAAAACCCCTAAGCTGACCAGTTGATGAAGGGAGAGGGGTAAGAGAACCCGGGGAAGTGGCATGTCAGAAAACCAGAAAATGACAAAATTCACTGCATAATGACAGGACTGAGGTAAACTACACTTGGACCCAGCTTGCACTTTTATCATACCTGGTCTTCAACACTGCACTGCATATGAAGTACATTGCTACTCTAACTCTCAGTACATCAACTATAAAAGGCAGATTGCATTTCAGTTTAGCATATCAAATAAAAACCACAGTAAACAAGATAGCGTAGGCTCGATCAAAGAGAAACCACAGAGGGGCTGGAGAGATGGCTCAGCGGTTAGGAGCACCCTCTGCTCTTCCAGAGGACCCGGGTTCGATTCCCAGCACCCACATGGCAGCTAACAACTGTCTGTAGTTCCAGTTCCAGGCAAACACCAAGGCAAATAAATAAATAAAGTTTTAAAAAAAAAAAAAAAAGAGAAACCACAGAAAAGCCAATGCAGCACCTGACTGGTCCAGTTAAGAAGTAAAAGCATTCGCTCTCCTCAGACTTTCAATAAAGTTATAAATGCTATTAAAAAAAAAAAAACAGCTAAGCGACTGCAATCCGACTTAAATGCTTAAGTCTTACATAATCTACAAGATGTAAGGAAGACAAAGCAGAGTTTTGTGGAAAGTGAAGAAAATACACAGGGTCTGGATTTCCAACCACTTAACACAGCAAAGCACACACCACAGGTGAAGTCTGATGCCTCTTCTAAGGGCTGGAGTTTGCTCTAAAGTAGAAGTTACTTTCTATAAGCTCTATGGCTATGTGAGATAATATACTTCATCATTGACAGAAGACTGATGATTTATGGGACTAATACAAAGCAGTTAGATCATTTGCCATTTAGTTTTAAGGTTCCTTTTCATTTTCCACATCAGAATTAAGATCATTAAAAAGTTTGTAAGAGCCATCGAGATGGCTGAGGGAGAAGGTGCTTGCTGCCAAACCTGATACCCTGAGTTCAATCCCTGGGACCCCCACGGCAGGAGAGAACTAACTGCAAGCCGTCCCTTGACCTCACGGGGTACAGCAGCCCAAGGTACTTACAAGGCAGACTGGGGGAATCCCTTGAACTGGCCGGATACTCATCTTCCCCATCTGCTTTCACTAGTCTAAAGGCCGTAGGCCAAATTATGAGTGTAGGTGCAAACACTAGTAACACAATGAGAAGCACACAGGACCACCACTGGATTTATTCAGTTAGTCTAATTTCAAGAGCAACCTCTACTTGAAAGATAGAATCATCAGCAATGAAACCGTTCTTAAATCTGCTGCCGCCATGATGAGCATGGCAGGAAGAATATCTGACATGGGGTCAGCATTCAAAATCTGCTAGCAACTCAATCACTGACCTACTCCTGGCAGGTTATCCCACCACTGTACTTCAGGTTCGTACCATAAGGGTAGGCATTTTCATCTGCTTTTCTGAAATTAAGAATTTGGAATAATCAAGGCAGTCTAATCTTTTACAGGAAGGCCATCAAAAGAAACTGAAGAGATGGCCCAATATGGTTACTAATGTTTTTGTAAAGAAACCAAGGTTCTGGTCCCAGAACCCACACTGGGGAGTTTATAACCACTGGTTACTCCACTTCCAGGGGATGTGATACACTCTTTTGGATTACACGGGCACCTGCATGCATGTGGTACACATAAACTCACACAGGCATACATATACACACAAATAAAAAATACATCTTAAAAAAATAAGTACATAAATAAAGACTATCAGAATGGGGACTAGGGTACATAGCTTGAGTAGGAGAGTGCTTGCCTAGCATGAAGCAAAGGTCCTAAGTTAGATCTCCACCATCCCACATATCTAGGATGAGTTGAGCACATGTGGGATTTGTAATCCCACAAGTTGTAAATTCAAATGTCTGGGACTACATAAGATTATCTCAATTAAATAAATAAATGAAAAATTAAAGACCATCACAAATAAGGTGCTCCCACTTCTGACAAAAGTTACACTCAGAAGTTAACTGTCTCTCACTCTCCATATTAAAAGTCATTTGACTCCTATCAGAAACATCCGTTCTTTAGGATGTCTTTGTCTTCTAAGCACCCATCAGAGATCTGTGCCTGGTGTCATTAAATTATTCACAGTGCCTTAGTTTCCCATTGCAGGACACACAGTGATAGCAAATAAAGAAAACTATTGCTCTTTGTTAAATGTGTGCATCGATCTGTTCTAGACTTCAGACATAAAGGTAAAGGGCATGTGGTTCTTGCTATTGACTTCTGAAGTCCTGCACTGACAAGTGCTTGGCATATAGGTGTGCAGACATCTTTTGGGGAAAAGACAGCCAATAGAGGGCATTCAGTACATCACCTCAGAAAGCAAGGGAAGGGTAGCAGGGCCATTGAAATCTAATGTTAAGAATGCACTCTGTCCCCACACAAGATGGGAGATAGGTTTATCCAAGGCAGTTAGCGGTAATAAAGAATGTACCTCTTTGAGTTAAAATACTGGCTTTCTACAAATATTTTTTATGTTTTACTGTATTAAAAATTACATTAAATCTCATAAAATAAAAAAAAAAAAAAGAATGTACCTATACCACTTAGGTATTGTTAACAGTGTACCATTTCATACCTCCTACAACACCTTTATAATACATATGCTCTTGTGACTTAAAAAGTCTCCATCCTAATAGCTCATAGGCATAAAACTCACTCATCCTGAAAGCTTTTATAAATGCTTTAGAAATTGATCATTTTTTTAGTACACCCTACCTAATATCCTCTCTACAAACAATCTTGCTAAAACAAGGTCCTTTTTTCTCTTTAGGTTTAGACCATTGAAATGAATACCAATTCCTAATTAACCTCAGACCTATGGGATATAGTAATCCCATCTTCTCAATGAACAGAGGGAGACAATCTGAGAGTCTCTGCTAGCTGCTAATGGGACTTCTAAGGTTCCAAGTAAACCTCCAAAACACGGAAGAAGATGCATGAGCTCCAAATTCTAAGAGGAAAGTAGAAGACAGGGCTATCTGTTCAAATGATAAGTACTTTAATAAGTGAAGCACTGTCTGTTTAAAAACCATTCTGTGACTATGTAAAAGTCCATGAATAAAAAGATCACGGATCACACTTGGAACTCGGACCTAAGTGGAAGTACTACATCTCCAAGAGTCAATGACAGAAGGAGGTTAGATGGGACCCAAGGTTTCTCATCGTTTATTGTCTTTCTTACCAACCTGACTTACAACTTCATTCTAGAGACCATGAACACTTAGCATGTTAACCTAAGGAGCATATCTTGAATCTCTAGAGTTTTAAAGTAGGCCAAGATCATGAAAAATATCTAAAAATGCAGTGAAGAAAAAAAACAAAGTACTTATGGTTTAGAACATGTATGGTCCACTTTTCCAAAGTGTCTGTTTAGAAATCTGGGTTTGTAGCAATACAATATCTGATAGCTCCATCAAGTGCTATGGAGAGCCAACTGTGTTGATACACTTATCTAATCTGGTTCATTTCACAGGACTGTGAAAGCAGCCGATCAATGCTTCTATGATGAAATGAAGAACCTAAGGTTCCAAGAGTAACTTTCTTGACCAAGGATGATAACTAAGGAAATGGGAGAACTATTCCCCTCCCATGCCTAGACTGCTGCTATTTCTAAAGCACTGAGGCGCTGGCCACTCCCCAGCTGCTACTCATTCTTTACACCTTAGCATAAGCAGCAAGACACCAATCCACTACCTTTAAGTACGGAAAGTTGTACCAAAGTGTTTCCCTCAAAATCATAGTCCTGCCCACCCACTGAGTCTCAGAAGCCTTTACAGGTTGTCACTATTTTGGTCTTGGTGATACCTGCATACACAATGTAATCTGGCCAGAAAAGGAAAAGAAACAGTTTTCTCCTCTGCAAAAGCCTAGAAACATTGTAAAAAGCATTATATGCTTTAGAAAAATCCATGTACTCCATCCACAGGGAAGTGATGGCCAAAAAAGTAAAAGAAAACTCGAAGTGTGAGGGTAATGGGATGAGACCACCAGGTGACAGAAATGCAGTTAACTACTGAACATATGTGCATTGTGGGGTTTTCTTCTTGTGTCTAACTTTTTCTTAAAGAGTACTTGAATCCAGGCATGGTGGTGCATGCATGCCTTTATTCCCAGCACTCAAAAGACAGAGGCACTGAGTTCCAGGCCAGCCAGATATATATTCTCTGTCTCAGAACAACAATGAAAACTACTTGAAGGGGTTGGGGCACCTTGAAGAGGTACATCAAGTATCTGTGAATCTTAAAGTTCAAGGGTAAAAAACCAAATTCTTTGACTTCAAAATCTTGGTTTTCTTGTCAGTTCTTTAGGCCATAGGGTTATGCTTGCCTACACAAAAGCTAAAGTAGTTATCAAATAACAGCCGTAGTAAATACAGGTCAAAGCAAGTGAGACTGACCTAGGGAGACCCTGTCTCAAGGGGAAAGCAAACAAGACGAGGAGGATGAAGAGGTGGAAGAGGAGAAGGAGAAAGAAGAATGAATGAATGAATGAATGAATGAACAAACGAACAAGCAAACAAACAAATAAACAAGTAAGTAAATGCCCTGTTCTGGTGCTTTCTGGCCTACTGCTTTATTTCCCATTTTAAAATATGATGCCACCAAAATGTGTTTTCATATTAAAAAGTTATTCAGAGAGCTAGAGATGGCTGAGAGGCTAAGAGCTCAGACTGCTCTTTCAGAGAGTCTTGAGATCAATTTCCCAGGATCACGTGGTAGCTCACAGCCATCTAAAATGGGATCTGATGCCCTCTTCTGGCATGCAGGTAAATATGCAAAAAAAAATACATAAATAAATAAACAAATCTTTAGGCGGTGGTGGTGGCCAGCTCTGGAAGGGAAGCGGGGAGGCAGGCAGATCTCCATAAGTTCTTGGCCAGTGTGGTCTATAGAGCAAGTTCCAGGACAGCCAGGGCTACATGGAGAAATCCTGTCTTGAAAAAAAACCAAACAAACAAAATAACAACAACAATTTAGTCAGAGGACTAGACCTAAGCCACAATAGCCTAAAACACTAGACTTTTACAATTTGAATAAGTTAGTTAGTTATAACTATTCTTTATCACAGTTTTATTACACCAAAGACTAACCGTACAAAAAATAGGAAATAAAAATCTACATTTAATGTTCATTTCAGTAGCTTAAGTATTAGAGAACATATAAAATTTTATCTTCATCTGAATAGTATCTGGTCTTGTTAAATATGTGCTCTTTGGAATTTTCCCATAGCCATAAGAAGAAAAGACAAATAAAGAAACCAGAAGTGCAAGCCGCCCTATTACACAGGTATCCGAAATCACTCTGACAGGGAGTTTCCGTGGCTCAGAGACAAAGGATTTCTCAGAAGCATTTCTGCAATCTTATTGCTCATTTCTTACTCAACACAGCACCACTAAAGAGGATGCTGCTACCTTCCCACCTTAACTGCTCTATGTGCTGTCCCCGGGACAGCTGGAGTCAACAGAGAAAAGGTGGCCTCTGAAACAACCAAAATGCCACCTTTCTTTATTTTTAAACTTTCTCTAAATGCCTCCATATTATCTGATTCGAAAAATTTTGCAAGAGATGCATATTAGATAAAGCTAGAGAATGAGTAACTAAGCCTGGTCTAAGTTACATGCTTACAAGCTCTACACACTTAGAGCATTTTAATGAAAATCTGCCCACATTTGAAGGGGCTTATGCTAAAACCTTTCAGACAAAAATGTAAGACAATCTAAATTACATTGTATATGCTAATTAGCCTAGTGTCTAGCTGGAAAATATCTCAGATTCCTGTTCCATGAGAGTCCAGATCAACAGCTGCTTCAGTAAGGACAAGGAGATATTAAGGGTAGAAAAGAATTTCGGTTTTGTTTCCATTTCTAGGTGGGAGAGCAGTGAGCAAATATTCGGGGAAGTGGAACAGACTTACATGACTTATCGTAGACTGGATAGCCTTAACGTAATGGCTTAGTTCTCGATCCATTTTAGCAAATTCAACCATGGCCCTGTCCATACTGTATTCACTACTCACTTCAGCTGAAAGACAAAAAGAAGGTGTGATTATTATTTTCCACTCAAATGCCACATTTGGCATTTAAACAACATAATCAGCCAAAGGGCTAATTTGTAAAAGTTCTGCATTTTTCTTCAAAACCTCTTCAACAATTAACTCTGCCCAGTCCTATGACCCTCCTTTTCCAAAACTCCCCAGGGATTGGGAGTGATTTTTGGTGAGGGGTTATTTGCCTTTTTCATGTAACATCTTGCTCTTCTTCCCTCATGTCTGTCCTCGTGTAGAACAAGACAGATTTCTACACCTTCTCTAGCCTCCTGCATTTGACACATACACAAATCGGCATTTTATTGTTAGAAAAGAAGTCTAAGAATTAAGAAAACAAAATAAACTGTAAAAATACTAAATTCTGGCCTCTGGCCCTCTGCAACACGTCAAGAGAGAGGCACCACTCTGACTGCATTCCCCGGCTCTCAGGACCACTGCAGTCATCAGCTCCTCCAGACAGTCTCCGGGCTCTGGAGCCTTAGCTGAGGCCACCTGTAGGTCACGCTTCCTTCCTTGGGCTCTGATGCTTACTACTACAACCTGGCTGGAAGTAGACCGGAGAGGCCGGAAAAAGGAGACCTGCTACTCAGAAGATCCAGATTGCCACTGGATTATTCCACAACATATATTTCCACTATCAAAATTATCCTGCCCAGAGGCTAGAGAGACGGCTCAGACATTCAGAGCACATACAGCTCTTGCAGTGGACCTCAGCTCAGTTCCCAGATCTTACAACTGCTTCATTTGATACCCTCTTCTGGTTTCCTTGGGTACCGCACATATACATAATTAAAGATAAAGTACATATTTTTAAAATTGCCCCACTTAGCCAGGTATGATGGCACAAGTAGGTAACTCCAGTACTCAGGAGACCGCAGAAAGAGGCAGGAGTTCAAGATCAGACTAGTGTACCTTTATCTCATCTCAACCCTCACACATACCCACCACACTAGAGGGCACACACACCCAAGCACGCACATACATATTTTCACAAAGCCCTTCATAAGAGTCTCCATCAGGGGCCTAGAGAGATGGCTCAGCGGTTAAGAGCACTTACTGTTCTTCCAGAAGACCTGAGTTCGATTCCCAGCATCCACATGGCAGCTAACAACTGTCTGTAATTCCAAGATCTGACACCCTTACAGAGCTATACATGCAGGCAAAACACCAATTCACATAAAATAAAAATAAATAAAAATTGTTAAAAAAATAAAAAAGATTCTCCATCAGATTTAATCTCCATATCCTTTAAGAATTGAGCTCAAATCCCATCTGTTCTGAAATTACACCAACCTAGAAGGAACTATATGCTTGATTTAACACCTATACTTCATATTTTGACACCATGAATAATTGTGTCTTTCTTATCCCCATTTTTCTCATTTTTCCATGGAAAAGAATGGTGTGTTAGTGTTCCTGAGACCTAATAAAAAGGTGCAGAAGGGACTGGAGAGATGGCTCAGTGTTTAAGAGCACCGTCTGCTCTTCCAGAGGACCCGGGTTCGATTCCCAGCACCCACATGGCAGCTCACAACTGTCTGTAGTTCCAGTTCCAGGCAAACACCCAAGGCAAATAAATAAATAAAGTTTAAAAAAAAAAAAGGTGCAGAATTAATCTTTCTTCTATATTCTCATAGGACCATTATATCCTAAATTGGGAAATGTCTTACCTGATAGTCTATTGAATTAAAATAAAGAAAACATGGCATATACTTATTTGCCTACTCTATTTTCACTGTGATTTTTTTCCATTGAAAAAAATAGAAATACGAATATTGGTGGGGATAGAAGGCAGTCATACACAGATGTCAAAATCCTTAGATAATCCAAGAGGGGAGGGATTAATTGTGTGCATACCGCAGGGCTGCCACTAGAGAGGCTGGTGCAGGCGACAACTTACGGAAGCAATGGCCATGAGGAGACAGAAGACGTGCTGACAGGGATCCAAACTGCGGTAGCAATGAACAGGTGCTACCCCAGCATGTTGTATTTGCTTACACCTTACAGCAACAAGGAGACAGGTGATTGTTTCGTTGTTTGTTTGTCTGTATTCAATACTAGGGATTAAACCCATGGCCTCCAGTATAGCTGATATTACAGGCCCATCCTACCAGACCCATCAGAGAGAAGGGAAGTTTTTACCTGCCTTTTACACAAAAGAAGGCTGCTGCAATAACTTGTTCAAAGTAACAAAGGTACCAAGCAGAAGAACCAAACTTCCAACTCAGGCTCTCTAATGGCAAAACATAGATGCTCTTCTCTTAAATAAACAAAATTTTAACATGAGAAAACTCCAACTCTTATGCAAGTATTATCCTTAAAGACAACCTGTAAGCTTTAGTTCAGCTTCCAGCCAGTCCCTTAGCACACTGGGAAGTCACTGGGAAATCGACTCAGAGGCTTAGTGGCCCTCATTCTGGAAGGCTCTTTCTAAAATTCCTCAAAGAGAAGAAGTAGGTAATGTTAGAAGTCACTAAGTTTTAACATGGGGACCATATCGTTTGCCATCCTCACAGGTAGTTTGAAGTGTTATTACACCAAAAGAAGTCACCTGCTGAATGGAAAACACCAGCCAAGTCCAGCCATTCGAGAGTCAGGGATGCTCTAATCCAAGAGCACTTGCAATCAGGCACACACAGAGAAGCTGCTAAACCGGCCTGTCAGGCAACAAAGAGAATACAAAGAAATGGTCGAGGGAACAACAGTCCTACAAAGAACCTGCGTGCAGAGAGACTTCGAAGCAGCACTCATGGTCAGAAATAATTTCTATTATCCATATATCTAACTGCTCTCCCGTGACCAAACATGGCCTGCAAAGGCTGGGAATATTGACATTTTTCAATATGTCATCCTACGAACAATTATTTATTAGGCTCAGCCCTTCCTTTCAGTAATTGAATGAGCCTACATGAAACACATGAACATTGACTTCCAAGCCAATATACACATTGAGAAGCCCTGTGGGGAGAGCTCAGGCCTTTGGGAGACCTGGCACCTGGCACATTAATTAAGAAACTCTTCCAAGAAGTTAGTACAATAACTAGCTGAAATATGTCCCCCACCTCCACCGCAGCAAGACAAGTCCAGAGGGCACAGAAAATCCCTGCTTTGCATTATAAAGTTCTAGCTGTCTGTAAGCATGCCAGCATCAGGCTGTTCTACAAATCTACCCATCAATGCTGATTAGTGCTGTTTCTAACACTATGCACAACCACAACAGCCTGTACTACCTAACATACTAAGTGTGACTTGGTAAAGAAAGAATCACAAAACAATTATCCCTTGAAGACAGATTTTGTTTTTTTCCTACTCGGGACAAATACCAGGAAAACAAAGAATAATATAATCACTGGAAAAGAGCTTCATTTTAAATTAAAATACTCCGATGTGCACATAATTGGAGAAGTCTCTAACTGGATGAAGCTTGCCTGCTTATGGTTTTTCTAAAGTCAGACAAACCTATAATTATGCAATCTCAGCAGCCATGCTATTCATTAGACACATCATCTGTTACTCAATGTTAAAATGCATCAACAGCAATAACTATTGCTATTCTCTGCTTTGAAGCGTTGGAAAAGCATTGAAGCAGAGATGGGTGACTTAGTGCTAGAATGAAACTCAACTTTAAACAAAATTCCTAAGACTTTAATGAGAGGAAGATGATGGCTGAGGCAGGAACAATATGAAAATATAAAAGTCAAATAGTAGCCATTGATGCCAGTTGTCCTGAATGGGAAAGGTCAGGACAAATGAAAAGACAGTGGAGAGAAGAGAGGGGATGAATAAACTGCTTATATAGAGATCAACTCTACAGTTGAGATGACTCCAGGCTGTGGCTAAAAACCGTAGATGGTAAGTAAGCATGGCAACATGGTGTCCTTATGGAGCACAGCATGGGAGCATGAGATGTTTTCTCCCATTCAGTGCCAACATTGACTAGGGTTGATTCATATCTATTTGCTCAGTATAATTTTCTAGGCCACAGGTTTAAGAGCAGCTGCAGATGGAGGAAGCAGTTCTTTATCGTGGCATGTCTGAGTCTACCTGGTTATGACCA
The DNA here is from genome assembly GCA_004025045.1 of Sigmodon hispidus. Lineage (NCBI taxonomy): Eukaryota > Metazoa > Chordata > Mammalia > Rodentia > Cricetidae > Sigmodon > Sigmodon hispidus. The sequence continues at coordinate 32,078 of PVIH01016291.1, read as the reverse complement.
ACAGACCAACCCAACTGCCATTTCAGACCAACAACCAGGTTTGTGAGGGCAGGTGATAATTCTGGACCAACTATTCTAAACAGGAGCCTTCCCTAAGCACAGGTGCGCTGTGACTGCAGCCTGAGGTGTGCACTGGAGAAGAACACACTTCCCGGGGATCTAGCTCTAAGGTTTGGGAAGTAAAGCTGAAACCCATTCGTGATCTCTAAGTCTCCAGCAGAACTGCCTTCCATGAAGCAAACATCAAAGTGTAGGCTTGGCCTCCTTGTCTCTCCAAGTAAACCACACAAGGAACCACTGCACCTCACTACACCTCACATGGACTGTTGATATACCCTAGTGAAAGCGTCCTGTGATCTCAGCTACAAGGTCTTTTCCAGACATCTATTGTCTAGAATACCTCCAACTATTTTATCCCTTATCAATCCATAAAACCTCTTTCTTTCCCTTTACAAGTAGGACATGTGTGCACACACACTAGGGAGGCACACCCTCAAAACAAATGTCACCTACTTATTCTTTCCACCTGCATATCTGATTCAGCTAAACAGCTTTGTCTATGGCCAAGCTATTTTCTGAAATTTTGTCCTAAAGAAATAAAATGAGAACTGTGGGATCAGGTTAATTTTTGTATTCTACAAAGCAACACATAAGCATGTCTGAACAGAAACACAACCAATTACATGTAGTTGTTTAAATTCAACACCATGTACTTTATTAGTGAATTACCAAGCTAAGACAAAGCAGACATTTAGTGTTGCTAAGGATTGCTGACTATGAGTCAACATGACTCATATACTCAGAAGAATCTGATAAACATTAAATGTCATAAAGTACATATACCATTTTGGCAAGAAGGAAGGAAGGCAGCAAGGGATTGCCTGACTTTATTTTAAATTTCCTAGAATAAGTGGTACATGTAGCCAGAAGATTTTATTTTCTGAAAATTAGGAATAAGTACTTCCAGATCTCTTTGAATGAGAATTTGATTCTTCAATATTTTATTCAAAAGGCATTTACTCCTTTTTTTTTTTTTTTTTGAGAAATGCAAACAGATGACAATATAAACCAGGCTCTGAACTTCTCCCTATCAAAATCAAAACCAAAACACTACTTCTCTGTAAAATCAGCTCCAACTATCTATCTCTGGTGACATGTATCTGTGTGTGTCTCCTGGCAGACAGATATTAAGCAATCAACATTCATCAGGAGTTGAATTTAATGACTTACTCACTGCTTGAGCAATCTTTAATAGAAACTTGGTTACTTCTCACTACACTGCACTTCAAAGCTGTAATTATTCCTCCACACAGATATTAGTGTGGTAAAATTAAAACTGAATCCTCATCTTACAACTGTCTCCCACTGGAGGTAAGAGTGCAGTATCAGGTGTATGACATAAGCCAGTCAGTAGCTGGTTTCTTCCCAAACTCTAGAAGAAATTCTAGAGAATTCTCCACCCTTTCTGCCATCTGCCCACTTACAACTCTCCTGTCACGTGATAAGCACAAAAGTGAGAAGCTACCTACTACAGAACTGTAAAGGCAGCTCTGGAATCCAGGTTTATACCAATCTCAATTATTTTATTACACGCTGTGAGGTCTTTGGAAAAACTGTTTCCACATCTCTATAATGGGCACAAGAACAATACTGAGGACTGGATAGATGGCTCAGTGGTTAAGAGCACTTGTTATTCCTACAGAGAACCAGGGTTCAATTCCTAGCACCCATATGGCAGCTCACAGAACCTATAAGTCCAGATCCAGGAGACTGGATGCTCTCTCTAGCCTCCTTCAACACAAGGTATGCATGGGGTGCACATGCAGGCAAACACTTAGACACATACAATTTAAAAAGATCTTTTAAAATAATAAAACGATGAATAGCACCAAATTCATCAAGTTGTTATCAGGACTAAATAAGACTTCACAGGTACAGATTAACTATTAACCCAACATATCTGTCACTAAAACCACTGCAGAGTAGACAGCTAATCTGGAGAAGTAATTCATCCAAATCCTAAAAGCATCTAAAAAATATCAAGTTTGTACTAACCAAGATGACCTCATAGATGTCAATGTTCAGTAAGAAGTGTTGCAGACATTCCTTTCTAAGTTCACAAACTCCTTTACGTCACAAACGCTTACTGAGCACTTACTACACACCAGGCAGAGGAAAGGTCTTCAAGGAGAGAAAGACCAGCTACCATGGCCACAGGAGGTAGATACGGTTTAGCCAAAGGCCACGGCTGTTCACCAGACTGGGGTAGAGGCTAAACAAATGGTTTCCCTGCTCCCCATGGAGACTGATTCAGAATTAGAATAGTCAAACAAAAACACTGATGATGAACAAAGAAAGCCATGAGTGGAAAAACTGACCAGCCTTCAATGGGCACTCTGTACTAGGACCTGTGAACACACTACCTCCTGATCCAACACAAACTGGGTGTTATTAAGCACACAATAGAGATAAGGAAACTAACTCCCAGAGAGGTGAAGTCATCTGGCCAGGTCATGGAGTTAATAAACAGTGAAGTTATGATTTGAAGTTAGCACCAAGGGGAGGCTTAAGCCACAGTGTCTGAACTACCACTGAACTAGACAAAGCATACTTCATACAGAAGCCGTAGAGTAAAGAGTGTATTGCTCCTTATGTAAAGGCTTCTGTTGAACCGTCTTCCTCTGAGAAAGTCCCCCTCAGACTCCATCTCACTTCACTAGCAGACAAAAGAACCAGTTGCTGGCACTCCATAGACTACCGTGGCCAGGGTGTCACCAAGTCAGAAATTAACGCTGCCAGCTACTAAAGCACCCCAGGCTCCTCTCGTCCCACAACGCACCCAGACTCTTTCGGTACCCACACATTTTCCAGGCTGGGTCTTTCATGTGACTGTAACACTGTCCCTGCATAGCAGTCAGCCTTTCTTCCTACTAATCTGGGAGAAGGAGTGAGCTCAAGGCAGGAAACAATATTCCCAGCAGCATCTCCCACCTAATATCACTTCTCTCTGTACCATGTGTCTCTACAGTGTGAGACTTGAAGACCTAGGAAAGAGGCTTAGGGACGAGAGTTTGGCTTCCAATCAGGTCCAACACAAAAGTTCCCACATGACTTTCAGGCCTTAAAGACAAAGAGGAATCCCTTCTGAGTAAGCCTACAATGGTGACAGAGAAACCTAAAGAAGATATTATTAAATCATCCGATACCATACCTCAAACACAGAAGACCCGTGAAAAGGAAAGGCTGTTTTTCTTCATCAATCATATTTCCCAATATTCTCAACATAAATCTATCTCCCTTAAGCTAGTAAATGCAGAATTATGAAGTTTCCCCATATATCTAAAAAAACAATGTTTCAAAATTAGTAAAGCATATATGGTTGAGAAATGACATGCTATACTACTGTGGTATCTCCAGCCCCCAAGCTCTCTGTCCAGTCAACACTGCTATGAGGTTCCTGACAGTGTAATCCTCTCACACAGCTGTTCTATACATAACATGGCACTTTCTGAAAATGACTACAGACATCAAAATCGTGATTGACGGAATGGAAATAAGGCCTCAAAACATGACGCGGTAGGAGAAACCACTTTCAGGTCTCCCGGGGAGCCAGTTCCCTTTAGCTGCCTCACCTTCATGTACAGGAACACGAAGAATGAGAACATGGCCTCTTTCAAGTCCAGGATATCGGCTCTAAAGTAATAACATGAACACAAACAAAAACAAGTTACACGTGAAAAGCAAGGACAGGCGACCTATGCAAAGGACAGACTAGAATGCTGTGAAGGAACCTCTACTCAGTCATCCAGCAGTGACTGCCACCAAGCAGACACCGAGTCTGGCATCCACTGTGTCCTGAAGAGCGAGCAATAGGGCAGTGCTGCATCTGCTTACAAACAGTGCTGACAAGTTTTGACTCCATTCACAATGTCCTCAGAAACATGGAAAAGCCACTTTGATTCTGTGTGACTTGGTGTCTGCTCTAATTAGTGGAGACCTCATAGAAAAGGTTGGGTCAGCACCAGGCAGAGGTAACAGTAAACCTACACATTAACTACTTATTCCTCGGAGCCCTTGTATAGAGTAATTTTATTCTAGCTTTCTGTGGTCCATGAAACTACTCCAGACAGAATAATTTGACTCTACCTCAGTACCAGAAGCAAAACTTGAACCTCACACCTCAGCTTTAGAGCTCAGGCAAGTTTCCTCCCTGGCCAAACCAAGTTTCCATTTTCTTAGAAATCTCAGTCCTTTAAAGACTGGAAGGAAACAGTTAATCTTCACTTTCAGCAATCTTTCACCAAATCTTTGTTTACAAAACAAATAACAATCATCAATTAGCTGGCTTGCCTTCATTTGTCATTTTAAAGATGGATTCCAGGATGAAAAAATAAAAATTATAAACACAGGTAAAGCAATGGCTGTAGTAACATTATCACACTTACATCACTATCTTGGGCATCATAGGTACGTCTCAGGCATTACATCATAAGGTATGTCAGGCATCAAAGGTAATTGGTTTCTTACACCTGTACTTATATTAGTTACCTTACAATGTTTTATTTTCCATGAAATTGCCCTAAATCAGCAATGATGTTCAACACTGTTTGCTTTCCCTTCTTTATAAACTTGCATCAAAGAAATAATAAACTACAGATACTTACACATACTAGAAACTTATCAGGGAACTTGCTATTAAGTAAAGTAAACTAACAAAATGACCACCCACTACTGTATCTAGTTTGGGGAAACAATTACAATCAAGTATAAAATAAGAAATAAAGAACTATTAAATATTCACTTAGTAAGTGGTTCTGAACTCCAAGGTACCAATTATAACACTGTAGCCGTATTTATAAGATGGGAGGGTCTAGTAGATCACAACCCACATACAAGCACCCAGCTACAGCAACCAAACAGAACTAGAGAAAATTCAAGATCTAACCCCTGAATGTCAGTGTGGCAGCTCCTTCTCAGCATCCTCTACATCTCACTAGAGAACTTCCGTCAACCTGCCCACCACAATCATGAGCATCTCCCTTGCAACCAGAGCTGCCGTGCTTCTATCTTGACTCTTTTTCCCACAGTCACTGTTGTACTTCCTCTGTAATCCATTTTGCCAGTATCTTTTCTTTCTAATTCTTTCCCCAAGTAACCAATTCTCTTTCTTTGATGTTAGATTCTTGTTTATCAAAAATCAGCTATAATACTTCTACTTCTGACCAAGATGGGTGAACAGTTAATTCTCTGGTCTGAAGCAACCAAAAGAGGGGAAAAAAAAGGTACAAGAAAGTTTTAAAGGTTTGGAAGATACTACACATGCACCAAGAGAAAGGGAGGAAAATGGCTAGTGGCTGGAAGCCTATAATGTCCTTAGCCTCTCGGGGAAGCTTGCAGGCACAAAAGACAAACCCAAATCTCAGCTGAGTTCTGGATAAAGTGTTAAGTTGATTACAAAATACACAGGCTATGCAGAGAACCCAGGATGAACCAAACAATCTTAAAAGAGTAAACATTGAGGGGGGTCCAATACTACCTGATGTGAAGATACATTGTAAGGCTCCATTATGGGGATAATGTGGTGCTGGCATGAACACCAACAGAGACTGACAGAAGAGAGTGCAGAAGCACATACAGGGACAACTCAACAGAGGGAATCTTGTCTGCAAGTGCTGCTGGACCCGTGGGAAATGAAGAGAGGGAAAGGGGAAAGACAGAGAAGAAAGAGGAGAAAAGAGAAAAGCAAAGAGGACAGGGGGAAGAAAATGGGAACAGATGACGAAAGGAAAGAGCAAAAGAGATACACACCTCATACCTTATATCACATACAAGGTGCACACCTCATACCTTATACCACATACAAGATACACACCTTATACCTTATACCACATACAAGGTGCACACCTTATACCTTATAACACATACAAGGTGCACACCTCATACCTTATACCACATACAAGATACACACCTTATACCTTATACCACATACAAGGTGCACACCTTATACCTTATAACACATACAAGGTGCACACCTCATACCTTATACCTCATACAATGTACACACCTTATACCTTATACCACATGCAAGATACACACCTTATACCTTATACCACATACAAGGTACACACCTCATACCTTATACCACATACAAGGTGCACACCTTATACCTTATACCACATACAAGATACACACCTTATACCTCATACCACATACAAGGTGCACACCTTATACCTTATACCACATACAAGGTGCACACCTCATACCTTATACCACATACAAGATACACACCTTATACCTTATACCACATACAAGGTACACACCTTATACCTTATACCACAAACAAGGTACACACCTTATACCTTATACCACATACAAGGTGCACATCTTATACCTTATACCACATACAAGGTGCACATCTTATACCTTATACCATATACAAGGTACACACCTCATACCTTATACCACATACAAGGTACACACCTTATACCTTATACCACATACAAGATACACACCTCATACCTTATACCACATACAAGATACACACCTTATACCTCATACCACATACAAGGTACACACCTTACATCTTATACCACATACAAGGTACACACCTTATACCTTATACCACATACAAGGTGCACACCTCATACCTTATACCACATACAAGATACACACCTTATACCTTATACCACATACAAGGTACACACCTTATACCTTATACCACATACAAGGTACACACCTTATACCTTATACCACATACAAGGTGCACACCTTATACCTTATACCACATACAAGATACACACCTTATACCTTATACCACATACAAGGTGCACACCTTATACCTTATACCACATACAAGATACACACCTTATACCTTATACTACATACAAGGTACACACCTTATACCTTATACCACATACAAGGTGCACACCTTATACCTTATACCACATACAAGATACACATCTTATACCTTATACCACATACAAGGTACACACCTTATACCTTGTACCACATACAAGGTGCACACCTTATACCTTATACCACATACAAGATACACACCTTATACCTTATACCACATACAAGGTGCACACCTTATACCTTATACCACATACAAGGCGCAGAACAAGACTTTCAGGGGAAAAATTTACACCAGAAAACCTTTGGAATAACACACTCCTGTTCTTTAAAACAGTCTATTGAGAACACAGACTGGAAGGAAATATAAAGTATGCATCTGATGAAGAATCTATACTCAGAATATACACAGTCTTCAAGTGCAGCAAAGAAAGCCAGTCCAATAACAGACAGGGACCAAATACTATAGCAACTTCACCAGAGATAAGTATCAAAGAAACACATTTAAAAAAAGACCCCAATTTTATGAAAAATTAGAGTGATACAAGCTAAAAATGGCAAAAAAAAAAAAAGAGCAAGTTACCACTGGGGAGACTAAGCGTCTGTGGTCTGCCTGCACCTAGCTTTGCAAAAGAAGCAGAGCCTAAAGCTCTGTTCTGCCCCACAGAGCAGTGTTTAATTCCTAGGCTATCATCTTATGAAAATCACATTTAGTATAAGTTACGCTATCACAATGACTCACAGACTTTAGAATACAATGTCTCAGGGTCATCAGTATGTTTTTGTTGAACTTTTTGTTGGCTTTTGAGACAGGGTCTCAATTCGTAGGATAAACTGTCCTCAAACTCAGCACCCTCCAGGGTGGCCTCCTGTGTGGTGGGTGTACAGATATACACGCCTGGCCCTCACCCACTACAATTTCTATGTAAAATGTGGAAACAATTCCTTTAATAAATCATTAATAAAACGAATATCACCCCCACACACACACAGACACACACACAAAAGACAGACAGACAAAACCCAGTCTCCTGTCAGTTCACTGGCGTGTGACAGCTTTCTATTACATGATTTCAGTAGTTCAGTAGTTCTGAGTACAGACAAGCCAGGGGCATCTACTAGAAACACCAATCGCAGAAGCCTAAACCAGAAGACTGACTCGGCAATAGTAAACAGCAACAAGAAGCACCCTGTATCCTCCCAGGTCCTCCAGGTGATCTACCGTAATGCCTGGGAAGATGTGAGGCCATTGTCCTAATGTGTCTAAAGTCACGGTCATAAACTGCCTTGTCTTAGATTATTTTCTTAATTCACAGAATTTTAGGACAAAAAAAAAGATCAAATTGTTTTAAACAAATCTAGAACTCAAGCAGCTAATTCTCTATTTTTATGCTCTTAAATTATTTTAGGCCTTTATCAAACTAGAAATCTAAAACTGGGTGTGAAATCCCATAAATAATGCTTTCTACAAAAGTGTTTGTTTAAAATAAGCTTTGCTCCTAAGTATCCTAGCCACTATTCACTGTCTATTTTTGAAACTGTATTCAGCATTCCTACTAAAGTCTCTAAATTTGCTTCTAGTTTTAGCTACAAATTGTCACTTTCTAGTGAACATCTGTGAGGCGTTTAATTAGGTTCACCCAAATGGATACATTTTAAAAATCAAGTTAATTTTTGAAGCTTTCATAAGGATAGGATAAGAACGAGAAAAATAAAGAAGCATGGGGTCTACATCAGGATATCTGGGCCCTTAAGTGATTTTCTCTGAGACTCTGGGTTAAAAACGTAATCATTCTGGGGTTCAGTACCCTCATTTTTAAAAAGGGAACTGAAATAAGTGACCTAAAAAGTTCATTAAAGGCTTAAGGATTGATAAATGTGCAATCTTACTCTAATGTTCGACAAATAGTGCACTTTTACATTGATGTGCTATTGCTAAATTGTTTTCTTAAGTATTTATCTATATTTAAAATTGCTTTAAATTATTTTAAGATACATTCATCTTTTCAGAGTTCAAGAATCTCTTCACAGTACTTCCTAGAATACAGAACACTGAAGAAAATAAATATATATATTCTTAGTTGATGGAGCACCAAAGTGGCATAAGCTTCTTATTCTTTCTTGGATTAGTTAATTAATCTGTGAAACTATGGGAATTCAGTCAGGAGTCCCTCCCCAAAAGCTTTGCTTTCACACTAATAACCTATACTTTGAATGGAGACTGACTGGGTTTGAATTCTGGGTCCACCACCAAAGACATTTCTGTAATCCCAAATTGTGATCTAAACTCTAATTTTATTTATTTTCTTTTCAGAAATTTCTCATAAGTTAGATAATTAAAGAGAAGCATTTAGTACATAACCCAGCACAGAATAAAGAGTAAGCATTAGATACTTACTAACTTACTACTAACCTTACCTATATAGAGTACTGGTCTTTTAACCAGAATATTACCAGAAGTGCTCTGATATTCAGTTAGGTAATCTAATTTTGGCAGACTACACACCAAAAATCAGGAGCTAGGGTTCTTTGGTTTGTTTGTTGCTGTTTTTGATTTTTAAGATAGGATTTCTCTGAGTTACCCTAGATGTCCTGGAACTCACTCTGTAGATAGACCAGGCTGACCTTGAACTCAGAGATCTGTCTGCCTCTGCCTCTCCAGTGCTGGGATTAAAGGGGCTAAGGTTCTGAAATTTTAGGGTGGATCAGAACTGACCATAGCCTCAGTGACAGTCCTAGTCTCATCTTTATACCCACTCCCCCTGCTATGGGCAAACAGCATGTCTTTAACAGATGTATTATCTGTTATATAGATTTCGATCTGTCCAAATGCATAATAGATTTCACCGATGAAGAGCTTTAGTTCATTTTTGACTCAGGATTCTCTAGAGGAACAGAACTTAGAGAATAAACATACATATGAGATTTATTACAATGGTTTACAGGCTATGGTCCAGCTAGTTCAACAATAGCCAACCACCACTAAAGGTCCAAAAATCCAGTAGTTGTTTAGTCCACAAGGCTGGATGTTTCAGCTGGTCTTCAGTATACATGGGAATCCCAAAGAAGTAGGCTCTGATCCCAGTGAAGGAATGGACTTGCTAGGGAGAGTGAAAGCAAGCATCCTTCTACGTCTTTTATATAGGCTGCCAGCAGAACATGTGGCCCAGATTAAAAATGGATTTTCGCATTTCAAAAGACTTGGATTAAAGGTGAATCTTCCCACCTCAAAGATCCAGATGAGAAGTGTGTCTCCCCACTTCAAATGATTTAATTAAGAAAAAATTCCTCACAGGTGTGTCCAGCCATTTGGGTTTTAGTTAATTCCACATGCAGTCAAGTTGACAACCAAGAATAGCCATCAGCGTGTATATAAAGTATGAAGAAGAACAGGGTGGCAATGATCAGGGATGAGAGGATCCCTGAAGAAACTAGTCTGTGGCAAAAGCTTTTAACCATTTTACAAATGCATGAAGCTAATATAGCTCAGCATTTGCCTAATGTGGAGAGGCCCTAGATTTGATCACTAGCACTGCAAAAACAAAAAGAAAATAAACAAACAAAAACATCGAAAAATTACAAACCTGGCTAAAAGGAGTACGGAGAAAGGAACTGACCTACGTAACCATGGGCAATGGTGTTTGAGAACTATAAGACTAAAAGCAAAAAGAATCATACATAATCCTCTCAACAAGTTCAAGCCACCTGTCACTGAATGATGTTAAAGAGTCTGAAAACAATTTTATTTATAGTGGAGCTAAACAAATAAATGGATGGTGGATGGTGGGAGCCATGTTTCTTAATGTTAGGAGAGGGATGTGATAGGCCATGAAGGGAGGAAAACGCCTAGAATTTTGGGATACTAAACTTAAAGATCCAGATGGATGCATACAGGGTGACAGGTGGATGAAGACACAGGCATTAGCCTTCTAGCATGCACTTAGCAACTTTGCTGAAAGTAATATTTTGTGAGAGAAGCAAATCTAAGGCCCAGACCTTAGTTTCTAAGTACCAATTTCCAATTTAAAAGAAACAAACAAACAAAAAAAAAAACAAACAAGAATCCTTGGAGATGTTTCTGATAATGTGCCCAGGGTACAGAGAAGACAATTCTTTCCCCCCTTTTATTAAATATAGATTCTTATCTCATACAATATAATCTGAACATAGTTCATCCTCTTGTTATTCCTCCAAGTTCCTCCATCTCCTCTCCCATGCAAATCCACTCCCTTTCTGTCTCTCATTAGGAGGGATTAAAAAGCCAAACAAACACCCAAGCTTCTAAGACATAACAAAACATAGCAAAATAAAATATAATAAGATCAAAACAAAAATCATCATATCAAAGTCAGACAGAGCCCAAAGAGAAAGCAAAAGAATCAAAGGCCTACTTATGCACACATTCAGGAGTTCCATACAAGTCCTAAACTGAATGCCATAGGTAAATAAAGCAGAGGACCTGGTGCAGACAAATGCAGGCCCTGTGATTGCTGCTAAGTTCATCTCAGGGACCTGTTCTCCTGATGTCCTCCATTTCCTGACTCTCCACTCCCTTTGTCTCCTCTTTTGTGGAGTTCTCTGAGCTCTGAGGGGAGGGATTTGTGTAGACACTTTGTCTACATCTGTATGTTCCCAACATAAACAAATGCAACACATCTTGACATAGTTAAACAAATACAACAAATTCTGCAACACTGCCCCACCTTGCCCACCCCAACCTGCTATGCCTTGACTTCAAGATTTTAGATTTCAAAACTGTGGGAGAACAAGTTTGTAGTACCCCTTGGAAACCAACAAGATACAGTCAGTGATGGGCACCAGAGCTGAAACCGTTGGCTCTGCAAAGACAACAAAAGTCATTTAGGCCCATAAACATATCTGTGCAGTTATACATCTGTGTAAGTTAAAATCATTACTGTGTTTTCTAAGACTTCTACCCCATGGTGGAAAATGGTAGATAAAGAGACAGTCAATAAATACTTTATCTACAAAAGAAAAAAAAAAAACTGTTTGAAGGTCTGAGAGAAAACAATTTTTAAGGAATTTCAACTAATTCTGTAGAAATTCAGCCTTTCAGGAGGTGGGACTTAACTCCTTCCCTTGTGTGGGCAGAACTGGCTGACTTGCTTCCAAGAGGTAGTATGGAGACAGGTAGGGTAAAAACACTACATGTGCAGCATAGTCATATGATGGGTCCCTTGCAGGATGCAATTAAAGTATTTGGCTTCTGACTTCTTCTTCTTCTTCTTCTTCTTCTTCTTCTTCTTCTTCTTCTTCTTCTTCTTCTTCTTCTTCTTTGTCTTCCTCTTCCTCTTCTTCTTCTTCTTCTTCCTCCTCCTCCTTCTCCTTCTTCTTCTTCCAAAAACATAACCACAATCAGCTTATAAGAAAAACATCAAACTCCAACTGAGGGACATCCTATGTAAGATTCTTTAAATCTGTCAAACATGGGGCTGGAGAGATGGCTCAGAGGTTAAGAGCACTGACTGTTCTTCCAGAGGACCTGAGTTCAATTCCCAGCAACCACATGGTGGTTCACAACCATCTATAATGACATCTGGTGCCCTCTTCTATATACAGTATACATAATAAATAAATAAATCTTTAAAAAAAAATCTGTCAAACATTAAAAAACCCAAAACAAAATAAGCAAATAAGAAAAAGGTCACACAACTCAAAAAGTGACTAAATGCAATGTGGTAGCCAAGACTGGATCTTGGACAGTGCCTTGAAAAGGGACACTGGTAAAATGTTAATATAACAGAGTTTATCTATTTTTATGTAGCTTTGATCAATGTACTATGCACTAAGGCCTGAAGAAGTAAGGTCAACAGGTATATCTGGAAACTCTCATATTCATTTCAAGATTTATAAGTCTAAGATTATTCCAAAATAAGAAGACTATTTAAAAAAGTGCAAAATGAGACAAAAGAGACTGCAAAATAATAATAATTGCTGTGGAATTCTGCATTTGTACGATGTAAATATTTGTCATTGTAAATACTAGTTTAATAAAAATGCTGATTGGTCAAGTAGCTAGACAGGAAGTAGAGGCAGTGCAACCAGACTAGGAGAATTCTGGGACAAGGAAAAGCAGATAGACAGATGCCAGGAGACACAGAGGATGGGAGACGAAAAATGCTGCTCTGAAAAAAGGTATCAAGCCACGTGGCTAAACAACATAAGAATCATGGGTTAGTATAGGAGATAGCAAGTAATAAGCCTGAGCCATAGACCAATCAGCTTACAATTAATATAAACCTTTATGTGATTATTTGGGACTGCAGGTCTGAACCTCGGGGCTAGGCAGGGCCAGAAACTTACTACAAATGGCACTCCAATGTGGTACATATACACCCTTATAAGACTGAGAAAGCTTAAAAAGGGTTCTGAACATAGAAACAGCAAAAAACAGCTGTCTAGGTGTGTTTCTCAAGTGGGCCCTGGTGGAGAGTGGCATGCAGGCTTAAGCTATAAATTGTTGGGCTTACACAATGCAGCTTAAGGGCAACATAGAATGTTCCCAAAGTCTCACAAGAGTCTCAGCACAAGCACAAGCTACACATGATAGATTTAAGGTTACTGCTCATACAGACAAAAAGGGAATAGAGTCAAGCATGACTTTTTGGTAGCAGCATTTCCTCTGGTGGTCTCTGTTTGCTGGTAGTAAGCAGAGGTGAGGCGTCTTTAAGAAAGGAGGTCCTGCTGTCAAACACTTAAATGAGGTTTATGAGCAGCAGGAGTGGTGCTCTACTCTACTTGGTGGCAGCAGTAGACCCTAAAATTCCCCAGAGTTGGGGTGGTAAATGTGGTTCATAAAGCTAAGCTCTCAGAGTGGAGCAAGGCCCTATTGCTGAGCCTTTAATCCTAGCCAAGCATAATCAGATTAATGGTGTGGTCAGAAAAAGAGATAAACAGTAAAAACAGATTCAATAAAACAAAAACAAAAACCTCTAAACAGTTTACAGTGTGTGTTTAAAAATATATGTGTAGGCTTGAGGGAGAAAAATTCCTTAAAAAAATGAATAAATACACACACACACACACACACACACACACACACATGCCACATAAAGATGGAAAATACACAGAAAGCCTGGATACTGTACATTATGTTGCCTTTGACTTGTTTGACTGCAAAGGAAGAAGCAAGAGCTGCTAAGAGACATTTGATTATAAATACTGCTGTATTAATCCAACCTATATAATCTGTAAATGCCTAGACTTCAAAAATTAAGTCAAAAGAAATATTACTTTGGAGAAAAGGTTTTCTTTTTATTTCCACAGAAAATGAGAGGTTATAGATTTATTCTTGGTTAAGAAAAACCAGGTTTGATCAAGGAAGACCCCCTGAAATGTCAGATGTCCCAGATGATCCAACATTTCAGAGAACCCCTGTTGCAGTTTCCTCTGAGCTTTGAATCCAGAACAACTTCAAGGAGACTGGCTGAGATAACCCAGCTTCACAGATTACTCCAGTCAGGACTTGAGCATAATCCTGAATTTTTTTAGGATCCCCATAAAATTACCACTGCCCCAAATAGGCAGAAAGTAGTCTAGAGAATTACGCCCACATTCCCAAAAGCTAATTATGAATATTTTTCTTTGCTTACAGTATTGGTTACAAGTTAGATAATAGTGAGGGAAAAAGCTATACAATGGGGATTAGATTTGAGATTCTTGTTTTAAAAAGAAAAAAGGGAGGAAGTTAACAGGGAAGCTAGCTAGCTTTAACTCTATATTAAATAATTCTTAACTGTAAATAACAGAGAACTTTATTTGCATGTAAATTAGACATGGTTACAAAATATTCCAGCAACTCTCTCTTGGTATTCAGAATACCAGTGAAACACATACACACACAGCCAAAGTCTGCCCAGCAGCACCTTTCAAAGAAAAGGCTGAGCCAAGAGAGCAGCATGTGTCTATAGCCACAGATCCTTTGGTAGGTGAGAAAGAAGGATCACAGGCTCACAAAGCTCTGGAGGCTGGCTAACCTGGGTAATATAGCAAGACCATATAGTTCAAAGTAAATCCTACACAACAAAAGGAATAACTGCTTCAGACCAACAATAACCACAAAAAGAAGGCAGTCCACTATACATCTTCACATGCAGAAGAACAGCAAGCTCCAAGAAATGAAGCAATTACCTTAAGCTGGTAAATTGAGAATTTGCATTTTAGTTCATGACTCTGTATTTTGTCCAAAACCAATTCTGAGCCTAAGGCTCCAAAGGATCCACCTTCTCAAATGCAAAGGGTTCAAACAATTATAACAAAAACAACATAACTAACCAATGAAATGTGAATACTATGTACCAGCTCAGTAAAAAGCACTTTAGATATATTCCTTAATACTTACAGCAATCCAAATAAGGCAGGAGTTACAGAAATGTTTATGAGCACATGGTTAAGTGCTACCATTTTACAACATTATCACTATTTTACAAATGAAAAAGACAAAAGTTAAAAGTCACAATGCTACTAAAATTGGCAGTACTGAGTTTGAAACAAGCACATGATTCTCTGGTTCTAAAAAGTCTAACATTATTTCACCCAAGCAACCAAAGGAAGTTCCCTCATAGGGGAGAAAAGTACTCTCTTCTCTCACCTTGGCTTTCCTGCATCTTGGACAAAGTTCATTTCCAAAATGATCTGTGTTGAAAAAAAATTGCTGAAGCTTTCACCAGTGCTGATGACAACAGCCTGGAACCAAGCTAAGTTAATCTTCAATCTGAAGCACTTGCAGTTCCCTGAATCTGTCAGGGGAACACGTCTCCATGGTTCTCACTCATTTCTGCACATCATAGGGCAAAGGTACCAAGTGCCCTTCTGTTCCAAATCATCTTTTCAAGAATGCTTATGCACGAACGAAACATACAAGACTGAGGTGATGTCTGCTTCCAAAATAATACAGCTAATGTCTTCTTTCGGAGTCAAGCATGTTTATTGCCCACTACAAAAACCTGGGTCACCTGAGCCTGAGGAAGGTGAACCAGGATACTCATACTACTCCATGTATGACAATAAAAGACCTCAGTCTCTGACCCAGGATTCTCACCTCTCCACCACCCATAAAACTCAGAGGCAAATTTGTCAGTTTTTATAAAGGAAAAAGCTCTCGTCAAGATTCTTTTTCTTACTTTTTAAAAAAAATCTTTTTATTTTACTTTTTTTCTAGATAGGGTTTTTTCTGAATAGTCTGGCTGTCCTGGAATTTGCTCTATAGAGCAGGCTGGCCTTGAACTTGGAGATCCACCTACTTCTGCCTCCTGAGTGCTGGGATTAAAAGCATGTGCCTGCCACTAGTATCTGGCTCAAGTTTTTCTAGTCTGTGTTTTCCTCAGAAATATTTTCTCCAACTTGACATGGAATAGCTACTCATCTTTAATGCCACAGTAGCCATGTGACATCTGTCCCAAAGGCCTTCGTCTATGATTTCCCATTACCTCCATTGTATCACATTGTTTATGGGAAAGGATTTGTAATGCAGCACCTTCATAGACCTATTCCGCTTGCTTATCTGTATATTTTGCCACTCATCAATCAAGCCTCAGTTCAAAACTTATACTCAGTACACATGAATGGGACTTCTTTCAGCTTGAAGCTAAGCTCTATCAGGAAAAGTTGCACCAGCAACAACAGAAAATCCAGACAGCTGAACTGTATCAAGATCACAACCTTGTATACTTCAATAAGTACTATCAAGAAAGGAAAACAGCGGCACACAACAGCAACAAAAAATACCTGCAAATCATATGTCTGATACAAAACTTTTATCTAGAATATATAAAGACTGGATTAAATATGTGCACAAGATATGAATAGGCACTTCTCTAGTGATTTCTCTAGTGGCCCCAAACATATGACATTATTAGTCACAGAAATGCCAATCAAAACCACACAGAGAAACTAACATGAAAATAGATGCTTATCAGCATAATTAATATCGTACTAGTTACTTTTCTGCTTCTGTAATAAAACACCATGTGAACAAAAGCAATCTATGAAAGAAATAGTTTATTTTACATGGTTCTAGAACCCATCATGGCTGGGAGGCATGACACCAGGCATTAATCAGCAAACATGGTGGCAGGAAGCTCAGCGTTTTCATTTTCATTTTCAAATGCAAAAGCAAAGTAAAGAAAGCAAACAGGAAGCAGGGAAAGGCTATACAATCTGAGGCCTGGCTCCCAATGACAGACTTCCTTCAGCAAGGCCACACCACCTAAACCCCTCCAAACAGCACCACCTACTGGGGACTAAGTAATTCAGTACCTGAGCAGAGGGAGGGCGTTTCTCATTCAAACCACCACAAGCATCCAAACAGTAACTTAGTAATATCAGCAACACAATGTCCACCATCTGGGAGACCTACAAAATGTTGTATACATAATGGAGTATTATTAAATTATAAAATAAATGAATGCTAACTAAGTAGATGTTGATAGATGTAACAATACAGATGAACCTTGAAAAAGCACTAGTTCAGCAGAACACTCCAACCACAAAAAAACACATTAAAAAAAAAATACACTTCTATATGAAATGTCCACAACAGGCAAATCCACAGCTACTGGCTCCTGGAGAGAATGAAAGGCAATTGCTAAAGTATACAGGGTCTACTTCCTTTCCTGGTGGTCCCCTCTCTTCCCATTACCGTACAATTCAGGCTGGGCCTTAAACTCACAATACTTCTGCCTTGGCCTCTTGTACCACAATGACCAGTGTATATCTGCACAGCTGCCCGGGGCGGGGGGTGTTCTAAGGTAAGATTGTGGTAATGGTTCTGTGTACCCACAGATATTTTAAAAAACACTAAATCACACTTTAGATGGGTAGATAATACAGTGGATAATTACAAAATTAAAAAATTAAAAGGCTGATGGAGTTTCAAAGTGTTCAAGAAAGGACTAAAAATAAAACTAGGTTAGAATATGTAAAATACATTAAAACAAATTTTAGATAATAAATACTATGTCCATAAATTTCTTTAAAAAAAAAACCCTTATACCCCATAACTACAAATAAATTATTTACTAACCTAATAACTTAGTGTTTATATAAAAGCAATTAGGATTAATAGAGAACAAGCTGACACATACATACATGTGTGTATGTGTTTATGATACACACATTCAGTTTAGTACAACAGAAGCTAGTGGGCTATGAAACTCCTCTGTAACTTCGGGGAAGTCACTTCCTCCTCTGGCTTTAGCTATCTCATCTGTCAAGGCTCTAGTTCATTTTCCTAAAACTGTTAAGAGATGACTGTCTAGAATAGCATCTATAAGCGAGAGAAGACACCTTATTTGCTTTATATTACTAGCAGAAGAGCTTGCCAGGCAGAGAGGAATGGACAAATGTATTTTAAAAGTTAATTGAACTTCAGAAAATGTAGAGGGCTATGCAAAATACATCATTAAAATACATAAGCTTCAGTATAGATGCACCTGACTCTAGAGGAACTTCACAAGTAAGATTTGTTGGTAATCTATGGCATGAAAGCTGCTAATGCTCATAGCACACTCTTTTAAAAAACTATTTTCTACTAGAGATTAATAGCCTAGTAAATCATAGACATAACATATGCAAGAATCACTTCCTCTTTAGAAAACAGTTGTGTGGATGTGTGCACACACCATCAATGTGGATGGAGGTCAGAGAACAACTTGTTGGAACCAGCCCTTTCCTTCCATGGTGGGGGTCCGAGGGATCACACTCGGGTTGTCAGCTTCGAGCCATCTCACTGGTCCACAAAGGACATCTCTGCTATTTCCCTCACAACTTCTTTGCAGATACTGTTTTATATTTTCATTTTACAAAATTTTAATCATTACAGATATGAGAAGAGACTACCAGAGAATAACTTTGATCTAGAACAAGAATCAACAAAGTACAGCTCACTGCTGTACCATCATTTGTTTGTATGTTGTTTGTAGATACTCTTCAGCTGAGTTTAGTGTTAAAGACATTTTGGAACACATTGCCAAAACATGCCAAATAGGACATAACTAAGTGGGCTTCTCAAAGGCTCAGTGGAAAAAAAAAACATGCTCCACTGTTCTGGTGAATGAGTGTAGAGCATACAGAGAGGAACCAAAGACAGAGATGGCACCGAACCTCAGCTGTGAGTGATGAACAGGTACCCCACCAGTACTCAACCGGAAAAGGACATCTTAGACAGAGGAAGTAATGTAAATGAAAGCAAGAAGTTTACAAAGCACACACAGTGGCACTTAGAGTAGGTCTGTATGACTGGAGTGTATACGGAACACCACACTCCTGTAAACTATGCTTAATAGTTTAACATGAGTGGACAAATTAATAATTAGCAGTTTTGGAGAGGGAATGCGAAGTGCTGTGGTCATGGGTAGAGAAATAATCAGACGTGGAGAGTCTATGGAGACAATAGATGATAATGAAGATGTATAAGTAGAGAGTCTACAGAGAAGGCTGCTCAGTGGTTAAGAGCACACATTGCTCTTGCAGAGGGCCTAAGTCTGGTTTCCAGCACTCAATATCTGGCAGTTTACAATCATTTCATAGAGCTCCAGTGCATCCAGTATTCTTTTCTGGACTTGGCACATGGACTCACTCACACACATATACACATAGTTTTTTTTACATAAGTTACATACTACAGAGAATATACAAAAGATGTGTACATACTGATATACAATCAGGTTGTTCTATTATAAACAAAAAGGTGAAGAACTTCTTGACTCTTGCTTTAGTTAGATAAGACTGATAATCTATTAATTAGAAATATGTCACTTAGTACCATGTAGCTCTCCTAATCTTTGTACATATCCATATTTGCCATGGCTGCTAACTAAATTATTAACTTTTTCAAGGCATGACCCAAAAATTAAGTGGTGATCAATCAACAAAGAAAGTGTTAACAACTACTTAGTAATGAAAACCAAAAAAGTTCAAATAGACATTTTGGATCAGTTTTCTGTGATACTCCACAGTACTGTACTGTCTAGTATAATATCATACTTTGCACAAGCACCATATTAGAATCTGTACTCCCCAGGTACAGACGCTATTGCTAAGGGCTGATGGGCCTTACCCCACCCTTATGACCTGTTCCCCTTAAAAAGCCCTCACAAAGAACCAAATCTGCCTTGCTAATCAAAACCTAAAGCAACCTGACTATGGTCAGGGTCACCTAGCTCAAGTCACATATTAACTAGGCCTCCTTCCACACAGTGTAAGACTTCTCCCTCCCTCTGAAACCTTTATGAACAGACACTCTCCTCTGTCTTGGAGAACTAAAGCCTCTGGCATCGGCTTGGCCCACAGAGCAGGCAGTGGTGCTAATAAATTCCCTGTCCTGAAGACAACTGAACTCAATGCCTCTCTTTCTTGAACATACCCACTGCCAAACACCTAACACACCTCGAGAAGGAAAGTGAAGTCTATGTCTTCAGGTAAAAGTGACCATTGCTGCCATCACCGTTTCCAATGGCAGTAATGTAGAACTTAAATATCCCCTCATCCCTTCTCTCTTAGGCATGCACACAGGGAGGGAAAGTACTGCCCATGCAGATCTTCCCACTGGGTCTAGCTCCCCCAGCCAGCACTCCTTTCTTTGCAACCATTCAGCTTTTCCTGGATCAGACAATAATATCTACAATGAACACTAAACCTAACTAGGTATAAAGTAGGTATACTTGTATATACCTGTAATCTTGGCCTTGGACGAGGAAGCAGGAGGATTGTGAGTTTGAGGTCAGCCTGGGCTACATGTCAGTAAAAATGTGTGTCATAAAAGATGGCTTCCAATTCTTCTAATAATTTTTTAAGAAACACAATAAACTCACAATGAGAAACTGTCAGTTTTAAAATCGACCTTCACCATGAAAGGTCAGGACTCTACTTGAGTGCAAGAACAGATCCAAAAGTAAAAGAAGCTGCCTTTCAACTTTGGTCTCTAATGTCACAGGTCTTAAAAAAATATCACACAAGAATATGCCTCTCGGAACTGTGGTCACATGCAAACATGAAGCAAGAAGCACATCTGTTTGGAGCTGGCCTCAAATGCCTCTAGTTCTTCTCCAAACCAGGTTCATAACTCCCACCCACAGAGAGAGCCAGGGCCTGAGGCAGCACCCTGGGACAAGCAAATTAGCATTCCCAAGGTCAATTGCTGACAGGCTTAATTGTTTACAGCAACTAGAATATGCTGGCTGCTGAAGTTAAGAGGCTTAACCTTCCAGCTTGCCCAACACCAGATGAAACTGATTTACCACATCAGCTACAAAATATGAAGTACTGTACATGTGAATTCAAATGAACACACATTTCATACAGAAGCAAATGTAACAGGATCCCCAGAAACACTGCACTTTTCATTTTAAGCTGGCTAAATAATTTGGGGGAAAACCTAAAATACTAGCCATGCTAGCAGCAGGGGTAACAAGTACAGGAAAAAATAAGATGATGTCTCATTCTTCCAACTGGCTTGATTTGAACACCCACTAGAACTGCTAAAACACTGTAGGTCTAGCTGATTTGGACATCCCTTATTATTTCTTACCTTTCTCAATCAAAGTAAAATAGCCTATGTGGAATAAGCAATGTGGCTTTTATTTTATGTATATGGGTGTTTTGACTGCATGTATGTCTGGGCACCATGTACATTTTTAGTAACCATAGAACCTAGAAGCAGGTGTATGGCTACCTGGGTTCTGGGCATTGAATCTGGGTCCTCTGGAAAAGCAGTCAGTTCTCTTAACCACTGAGCCATCTCTCTGGCTCCTAAAAAGTATTTTAGATACAGTAGGTAAAGATTGTAAGTCTCTCCTTACTCTTTACTTTTTGAAAATGAGAACAGTAGAAAATTTCAAATTACACATGTGGCTAACACTACATATTTATCAGACTGTATACATACAAGTGATGCTATACAGAAACATAAGCATGAATGTATCATTTTGTTTGTAGCAACAGAAAAAAGAAAAGAATAGTCTAGATAACAACAATCTCTAGAAGAATCAAGGTGATTTAAGCTATGTTATGTGTCAAAGTCATAAACGCTCCTTTCCACTGAACACAGACATTAACGTTTTATGTCACTAAAAGAGAAGCATAGTGCTCCCAATGTCTGCTCTGCTCCTGTCACTACTGTCATCCCAGTTTAGCATTAATCCTGCTGAGCCCTTGCCTAGCACCAGAGTCCACATGCAGCTGGCCTGGCTTCTTAATCTGATTGAGTGGCTCCGACTTAGTTTTCTGTGTTAGTCCTTTTCATACTCTGTTCAGTCACTGAAATCTAACCAAAGCTTCAGCTCCAAAGGTTAAGAAAAACCGAAACAATCTGAGAAGATAACAGAACCAATAGAAAAGGTATTGTAAAGGGTCTAGAAAACCCAGAGTATTTAGGTTCTATACATAACCTGTTCAAAATAAATAAATAAATAAAACAAAACAAAACAGAAAGTGACTCATTTATTATTTCAAAATAAGACATTCAAATGTATTGTGCATGGGAGAGCTTAGCAAACAGGACAGAGCCTTTACATGTACATATGCAAAAAACCTGACACCAGCTCCTAGGTTGTTACAGAGGTTGAAGAAAGAACATCTGGATGAGTAGGGACAGCTAGAAATGTTTTGGAGTGGGACTCCAAAGTAAGTGTGTGTGTAGTGGGGGTGGGGAGTAGTAGAAACTTTTTTCAAATGGAACTACTGAGCCTTCTGACTAGGGAAGCCAATAGAGTGTGTTTTATACCTTTTAACCTTCAACAACTGTTCCTAATGCAACAGGAAAAAGAAGAAAATTATAAATCTTTATGTGAACAGATATTTTAAAGTTATTCTAAAAGTGAGCAAATCGAAGTTCATTAGTTTAGAAGCATAAATCCAACTTGTCTTATGATTCACATGTTTTTATATAGTTTGGTTGTGATCCATCTCTCTCGCCTTGTTTTTATATATTGAAAGGAATTAATTCTTTATTTTAAAAGATGTTTTTATCCTATTGTGTAACATAAAATATTTGTTGCATCTATGTATATGCAAATTCCATGTCCCGGGTGCTCTTGGATACCAGAAGAAGGCATGAGATGTCCCTACAACTGGCAGATGGTTGTAGGATGATCAGTGCGCTTAACTGCTGAGCCATCTCTGCCACTCCTATGTTTCTGTTTTATAATAAGTCCTGTAGCAATCCCCGGTAAATAAAATGAACAACATGAATAACTGAAAGGAGTCAATGGCATGAGAAGGAAACAGTGTTCACCCTAGGTGAGGTGACCTAGGAAGACTGTAAGGGTAATTTTCCTACAGTTTCCAAGCTTTGACAGAATCAAAACAGCGTTACTTTTTTATGTATATAGCTCATCAGGCTCCAGAATGCTAATTCTAATAATACGGTGAATCTTTTACACAACCTAAACGCCACTCAACTCTGCCAATGGCTGCTCTCTAAGAAATGTTCTGATGCCATCTAGTGGCAGGGCTCCTTCAGCATGGGGCATAATGACTGGACTCGTGTTCTCAAAGTGAACTGGCATTAGCAGTACCTAGAAACCTTGGAAATGCAAATCTCTGCGCTATTCAGAATTATTGAAACGATGCAGGTGGGAACCAGTGGCCTGTTCTAAGGAGATCTCTCAGTGATTCTGATTCACCCCGAAATATGGGAGTGCTGGTATATAGATAGTCCTTAAGTGCAAAGTCTTTAAAACTATTTTTAATAAATTTACAAAGAAGCTCATTTTCCAATTCTAAACAGAAGCTCATTTTTCTTTCTGGATCCAAATACATCCTATTAAGGAATAGTCTTAAAAGCCACCTACAAACCTAGTGTGATGGCACAGAACTTAAATCCCAGCAGATGCAGACAGATCTCAGAGTTCTAGAACAGCCTGATTTACAGACTGAATTCCAGGGCAGCCAGGGCTACACAGAGAAACCTTGCCTCAAATACACACACACACACACACACACACACACACACACAGAGAGAGAGAGAGAGAGAGAGAGAGAGAGAGAGACAGAGAGAGAGACAGAGAGAGAGAGAGAGAACCTACTACCACATATTTATAGTTCAACACCTGATAAGCATTACATGGGTTCCAAACTCTCGAGATAACCATTGCATCAGGGGGCTTTGTTCCCAGACAACCCATTTCAAAGGGATCGCACCATTAAAACAAACAACCTACAAAATACCACTCCAACAACTATATGAAACAAAGACAAGCATTAGCTGCTATCGGTATGAAAGGATATGGCATACTGCTGTGCCTAAAGACAGAGGAAAGAAAGGCCAAGGAGGACACGTGGGCAATTTCAAATTACAGGTCATCTGTCCTAAAACAGACACGTGGTAAGACCACTGTAATACAAGCAGATCTGAAAAACTCTTGCTAACTGTCTTTTCTAGTCAGCTCTTATAGGAGATGCCAGCTTCCTTAAGTATCAGCTTGAAAGCACCAAGGTTCAGAAAACCAAGTCTCATGGTGTGCTCAATGATGCTGATGCAGCCTGGCACTATGCACTTCTGGAGGGCTTTGAACTTACATCTATTTATTTATTTACATTTAACACTTCATTTTTTTTTTTAAACAACTTTATTTTATTCATTTATTTATTTGCCTTGGTGTTTTGCATGGAACTGGAACTACAGACAGTTGTTAGCTGCCATGTGGGTGCTGGGAATCGAACCCGGGTCCTCTGGAAGAGCAGAAGGTGCTCTTAACCGCTGAGCCATCTCTCCAGCCCCAACACTTCATTTTTTAATATTTATTTTTATTATTTTATGTGAATTTGGTGTTTTGCTTGCATGTATAACTGTGTAAGGGTGTCAGATCTTGAAATTACAGTTGTTAGCTGCCATGTGGATGCTGAGAATTGAACTCAGGTCCTCCGGAAGAACAGTCAGTGTTCTTAACCACTGAGCCAACTCTCCAGTCCCACAATTAACACTTTAAAACTGAATCAGAAATACATCCCTTGTGTAGTCACTGTTGCACGTCAGTACCATCCCTGCTCTGGAGTTCAAATCAAGTATCGTTTGTGGGATGGGGATGGGGTAATTGTGAAGTACTAGGCTTATGGCCCATGTCCCAAACCCAAGGGAACATAAGACTTGCTTTACTGCTCTGCTCCTATCTTGTCCTATCAATGCATAGACTCAGACACGTAGGAAACAGCTACTTAAACCTAACTATAAGAACTGCACAGGCTGATGGGAGGGTGGTAGCCCTGGCTGTCCTGGAACTCACTCTGTAGACCAGGCTGACCTCAAACTCACAGAGATCCACCTACCTCTGCCTCCGGAGTGCTGGCATTAAAGGTGTGCAGCACCGGCCCCAAACAGATATTTCTAACAGCTTTTCTCTTTTCCTTTCAAACCTGCTAGCTATCTCTAACAATTCCCCTGTTGTCACTGTCCTCACAGCCAAGGCTCTGTGCTGAAAGGAGCATGGGCCTCCATCCTGTCCCATCTTTGCTAGCTCAAACACTTTGACCATTCATTAGCCATATGCCTGTCAAACAAGTGACATCTTCACTTAGGTTTTCTCATTTTTAATCTAAAATAATACAGACAGCATAAACTGCATTAAAACTATAACAGCAGCTGCTCCAGTCTGAATAATCACTGTCCTCCAAAGGCCTGTTGTGTTATAGAGCTGGTGCACTGGGAAGGCACTATTGGTAGGTATGGCGCCTTTGAGAGGAAGGGGTTTGAAGGAAGTGCTTAGGACCGAGAACTCAGGCCCTGATTCCTTCTTCAGCCTCTCTTCTTACTGGCAGGGTTTGTGGGTTCCTCCATAACATGCTGCCTTACTCGAGGTCCCAAGAGATCATGGACTGGAGCCTCCAAAACAAGGAAGCAAAGACGCCTTTTCTAAGTCAGCTGTTCTGTACGGCAGACACAAAGCTGACTGACACAGATGTTGAGGGTTACCACATCCACCAACAGCTACTAGAAGGAAGAGAAAAAAAAAGAGGGTCTAAGCTAGAGACCAGCAAGTGGGTTCAAATTCGAATTCCCTACGTGAGTCCTGGCTCAAGCTATGTCAGCTCCATGAGCCTCATTTTCCTACAGACAGAGGAAGGGTGAGGCTACTACGTCTCTCACCCAGTGATGTTCAGCACCTGCACCTCCCTTTGGCAGGACGGGCTGTTGTTTTATCTATGGTAATTCCCTTTGTGTCTCTTCCCCCACAGCTTTGAAAATGGCTGCAGCAGGAGCTATCCCAGGTCAAGACTCAAAAAGACATGAATGGCAATAGCAGAATCAACCTCAAATCTCACATTTCTAAAGCATATGTCAAGGTGCAGCAGGGAGATTTCACCAGCAAAGGAAGTAGGCAATTCTAACACTGGGGGCAGGGGGGCTTTTATCAAAGTTGGTTAAAAGTTGCTGCAGATTTGGCCAGGAGTGCTGACAAGCGCTCAACAACCAGCTTTCAGCTTATCGGAGAGACGCTGGTTAACATCGCTTGCCCATATCCGCAAGTGAAGTCAATACTCCAGTCGTGGCTTTTGGACCCCAACAACCAAATGCCTTAAATGCCTGAATGACTGATTCACTCAATAAGTATTTACAGAGAACCTAAAGCATACAAGTCCAGGGTCTGGCTCTGAGACAGGGAGAAGCATGCCTACACATAAAAATTGCACTTGAGGGCTCAACAATCCAGGCCAGCTACAGAACTGAGACACAAAGAAATAACTAAGGAGACTCTCAATAGTAGAAAAAGCTCAAGGTGCTGACAGGCAGGACGATTATTATTCACCTAAAGAAACCTTAATACCACCTGTGCATCCTAGTTCCCAAATCTGCAAAATCTCAAGTGAAAACATGTTCCCAAAGTTCATTATTAACGTGTACATAAGCATGTTGGTATGAATGTATGTATATATCTCATCCTAGGCAGTACTGACACACTAGTCTTTATTGTGGAGGGGGAATGTTCAGAATATCTATGTCATAATCCTGATTTAACTTTTACAATCACTTTTAAAAGATTTGTTCACATAAATACTTATAATTTTGTCCTTTCCTAGGCAGCTGCATTTGATTAAGTTTTAGAACTAGAACATTAAGTATGTAATGTATGACAATCAGAAGCCAGCAGAGGGCAGCAGCACACATAATCCAACCTCTATGTCAACTCCTAGAGAACAAAAAAACCGCACATACATGGATAGCATATTTGTGATCCATTGACATGGATATACATATAAATGAATGAGTTGGACAATCAATTATAAGAAATTTTATAGTAACATCTTTTTATGTTTTAAACAAATCATTTCATACACTGTGTGTTAATTACCTATCAGATTGTTTTAGGCAGTAAGTTTTGCTATGAAGAGACACTGTGACCATGGTAACTCTTGTAAAAGAAAGCATTTAATTGGGGGTTTGCTTATAGTTGTTCATTATCTTCGTGGCAGAGACCATGGCAGCACACAGGCAGACATAGTAGCTCAGACTTCTACATCCAGATCTGAAGGCAACAGGAAGAGAGAGCCACTGGGCCTGTCTTGGGCTCTTAAAACCTCAGAGCCCACCTCCAGTGACGTATTTCCTCCAACAAGGCCACAACTCCTAATCCTTTCAAACAGTGCCACTCCCCAGTGACCAAGCATTCAAATCTATAAGCCTATAAGGACCATTCTTACTCAAATTACCATACAGTCATATCAGCAATAAAAGGGGGGAGAGCACTGGACAATAACAATGGAGCTAATATAGGGCAGACACAGACAATAATGAGTAAACAAATTCAACAGCACAGTGTACAGTATATAAATAGTGTAAATAGTGAGAGGGATAGAACAGAAAAGGGACTTAGACATTCTAAAGAGTGAAATAAGAATTATGTTAATAATTTTAAATTCTGAAGGTTTAAATACACCAGGCAAAATAAGTAAGAGTACAATTTCAGAAGATTATGTGTTTGGAGGGTTAGGCATGTAGCTCAGTTAAATTATTTGCATGCATGACATTGGGCTTCATGACAGCAACACGTAAAGCACCTATTATCTCTAACTCTAGAGATAGAAGGCAGGAAGATCAGAAGTTCAAGGTAATTCTCAGGCTGGAATTTAATGCTGCCTTGCCAGGAACTGACCTGGAAACTTCCTCTCAGCTAATTTTTATAATGCTAAAAGATGCTATGTAGGCTTCTGGGGGAGAAGAGTATCAACAGTGCTACCCAGTAGTAGGCCGTACATGCTAGGGCAAACTATGCCCACTGGTGCAATAGTGGTATGACTATTAGGACAGTAACCAACTGTTTTCTAACTGGATCTGAGGTCTGATTCACAGGAGGGAATGTAGGCATGGTACTGTAACCTGGTCAAAAGACTGTGGCAAGGGAGGACATAAGCCCTAGGGGAAGAAGTCACTACAGTTGTTTTGCTAGACAGACATATTGTCAAATTGCTTTCTAAGTATTTATAATTATACCCATACATTAGTGCTGCTCTCAACGTTGGCCAGAGAAGCTTCTTTTTGAAACAGGCAGCAGTCAAGGCAGAGAATCATAATTAATCCAAATGCTGAGCATACATGACAGTTGAGTACTCAGCCCTAAATGGGACATGTATATCACTCTCTGCAAGAACAGACGTCATGGAAGAAAGGGTGGCAAGAATATAAGACCTACAGTATGGGAAGGAATGCTGAGAAACGCTGCCTCTTGGGTATGACAAAGTTGTGGCACTCACAAATTCACAATAGCTACAGTGAATCACACCAGTCTCGGATGGGGGAGGAGCTCATGGGCTCCATTCCTAGAGGAGGAGCTTTTGGTAACTGATGGTTACTAAAGGAAGGGGAGTCCTTTTTCCCCAGGGATGTGGCCACTGGTAGGCTGCCCATGCTCCTGCAAAGAGCACTAACTGAACTCTGGGTTTCTTGGTTCAGGCCTTACATGCCTGTTGGGGTGGGAGGGAATGGGGGACAGCTTTAGAGAACTGGGGTGGAAATGATCAAGACATGTTGTGTATTTGTATAAAATCACCAGAGAATAAAATATTGAATTAAGGTTTTTTTCAATTTTACATGACAAAAGATAAAATTTTCCAACACTGCCATCAGGACATGACATGACACAAGTCTGGATTCTACTCACTGCAGCACTTCTCTATATGGGGTTAGAGCTGGCTTCATTGGAAAGTCAATCGACAGCTGTCATTTACCCAAGTAAAGGCTTAGTGTCCTACAAGCTTGAACAGAAACAGCCTAAGTCAGTATAATTACATTAAAGTGTCTCAGCTGCTTCCCATGAGGACCAAATTCATCTCCATTTTTTTAACATGTATTTTTATTTTTATGTGAATTGGTGTTCTGCCTGCATGTATAACTGTGTAAGAGTGTCAGATCTTGGAATTACAGACAGTTGTTAGCTGCCATGTGGATGCTGGGAATCAAACTCAGGTCCTCTGGAAGTACAGTCAGTGTTCTTAACTGCTGAGCCATCTCTCCAGCCCTCATCTCCATTTTTTACAAAGTATTAATCGTTATGTGTATGTGTGTCCACCCAAGTGCATACACATAGTATGCAGGAGCCCTTGGACATCAGAAGAGGCACTGGATCCTCTGGAACTGGAGTTTCAGACATATGTGAGCTTCCATGTGGGTGCTGTGACCCAATTCCATATCCTCTGCAAGAACATTAAGTGCTCTTGGCTACCAAGCTCTCCCTCTCTCTACAGGTTCTCAGTTCTAGCTTTAAAAATAAAAAAGGCTAAAGCCAAGAAGGTGAGATCTCTGGCATGTGAACTGAAAGCATACACGGTGAGTTAAGAACTGCATTGGTTGATGGAGCTGTAGTTCAGCAGATAGCATGCTCACCTAGGATGTACAAAACCCTAGGTTAGCTCTCCCCAGCATGTAAACCACATGTGGTGGTTCATGCCTTCAATCCTAGCTCTGAGATGGCGACAAGAAGAACAGAAGTTCAATGTCATCCTTGACTACATAGGAAATTTGAGGCCATCATAGGCTACATGTGATCTTATCTCAAAAAATAAAATTAAAATAAATAACAGCTGCTCATCTTTATACTGTAGCCGGGTTGCTTGATTCAGAAATAACAGAAATGAGTGCAGACACAAGAGGAATACAGGAATACATCTTTATTGGGGCATCTAGCTCAAGCAAGATGCAGAAACAGCTGTGAGCAGAAACAAGGCCAGCCAGTCCCTCCCAAAGGAAAAGGGTACTCAATAAAAGAAAATCTCTGACCAACAGTTCCCATCCAAGGTACTCCATCCAAGTAAGAGATCCAACATTTATAAAATGTCTACTGGTCAGTGCTCGCTCTTTCACACAAAAGACGATTCAGACTTCAGAATGTCAGGTCCTTAGTGCTCAAGGTCTGGACTCAGGTGTAGCGTGTTCATTGGTCAAGTCTATCTGTGGGGTAGGGCAAACTCCTAGAAGGCTAACTCAAGACTTTTGTGAAGTAAGCAACTCTTCCCCCCCCCAGGAGAATTTCATAGTGTATTTTATCATATTTTTTCTATTTTTACTTTTGTCTTTTAGGCAAGGTCTTACCATGTGGCCCTGGATGGCCTGAACTCTTTATATAGAGAGCATGATGGCCTCAAATTCACAGAAATCTACTTGTCTATCTTCTGTGTGTTGGGATCAAAGGTGTGTGCAACCACAAAGCATTTATGATGGAGCATAGTGGTTCAGGGCAGAAACTGTAAAGTCATTTTCCTGTGCTCAAGTCTGTACTGTACTAATTTCTAATTCTATGGCCTTGGGAAAAGTACTTAACTTTTCTAAGCCTGATCTCTGTCATTCAGAAAATGAAGATAACTTCATTTCTATCTCATAGAATTTCAGATAGAATCAAGTGAGAATCCAAGTAAAAATATGACCAGCATAATAAAAAAAAAATTCATTTAGAACTTTTATCATTGTGATAAAAAATATCACTATCATCAATACCAAACTTGGACAGAGATCAAAAAACACTGTCTGACTGTAGTAACCATAGTCTTTCTGCTGTAGAGCTCCAGAATCCTAGGGAAACAGACAATAAAATCAACCAAAGTGTCCATCAACCTGGTTATTTCATTCAATAATGTATATTCCACTTCTATCCATGCTCTTATAGACAACAAGATTCTATCCCTTCTACTGTCTAAATCAAGCTGCATAAAATATAATGGAACTGGACAATATATATTATATATAATAGTTGTATTACAATTTATATGATATGTATATTTTTAGATGTATATATAATGCAATATATAACAGGTGATACTAGGTTGTGTCAACCTGACAAGTTAAAGGTGATGCTTAACCTGGTTTGAATATGTATGATACAATATGCATCAGAACATCACATGAGACTCCCAAAATATGTACTTTTATTTGTCAATTTTTTTAAGGTACCAAGAAAAATGTCTCAAATTAAAGACTTTTGTCTATAAAAATTTTGAGAGGGCTTGTAATTTTATTTTTATATACAATAGACTATGATTAAAGTTTGGAGCTATTATATATACTTAGAAATTCCTGTAAAAAGGAAAGTTATACTAACAATTTGGAAATATAACAGAAATTTCTCTTGAATTTTAAGTAACATATTAATTGACAACATATACTTTATATTGAATTATATTAAGCCAAAATGTTCAATGATTTAAAAAAAAACAACTCTCCTAACAAATTCTTGTGGGGAGGGGTTGCCCTAGGCTCTGTCTCTAGAAAGACTTCCTCAGGCCATCTGCCTCTTGCTCATCAGCATTTAAACCAGTTTCCTAAGACAGAGCTCCACTGACCGGATTAGACTACAGGTCCACAGATCAACACCATGTTCACAATAATTTTAAGAAGTGCTTTCTTTTTTTTTTTTTCAAAAGCCAAACATGCCCAATCAGCAAACCACAACCACCGAACAGCTTGGGATCAGAAACACCCTGGACTGACCCTTCAAACCCCACTCCAACTATAGGAACACCTGACTCACTCTTGAGGGAGGGGGGAAAGAACTGGATTTGGCCAGAAGTGGAGACTGATCTAAGGATTATTGGGTCAGTGGGACCATAGGACTGTCTGCTCCCTGCCCAGGGAGGAGATGGGCAGTTGCAGAGAAGAAAAATGACCAGATGTGTTGGGAGGGGGAAGAGACCTTGAATAAGGATATATAGGGAAAGCTGAACACAAAGAAAATATATGTGTAGCAATCTTATTTGTATTTCTACCCTTGATAAGCCATGCTTAT
>PVIH01016290.1:0-46139 GCA_004025045.1 Sigmodon hispidus | reverse complement strand
TATCTCAATAACCCCTGAGCTCATGTTTTTCAGCTAAACTAGCGGCTCATCAACTCAGTAGTCTTGTTTTATGCTTGCAAGGGATACTCTCTTAGCCACTGAGACAGTTCTCCAGCCTCTGTATTTTCAATTTTTAAACTTCAAGTAATTTTTATATTTGTGATGTAATTTTTACAATAAAATATTAGGTTTTTCCTTAAAAAAAAAAAAGGATTATGGTGGTGGAACAGGATAGAATAGGGAATATATGGAATGATAACTGACACTGAAGTCTTTGCTCATCAAAACCTATAAACTTGTCAAAGCTTCCTAAAGCATCATGTACACCATTTTACACACACACACACACACACACACACACACACACACACACACACATACATAAAGGGATTTCCCTACAATTAGGGGCAGGATTCCAACTAGGCACAATATTCTAGCAAACTATTTCTAGTACCAGGAATGGATTACCTCTTCTTGGCTTGTTGTTCAATAGGAACATATAGACCCTAAGAATTTTAGGCTATTGCCAATATACTTGGTTACACTATAGAGCATGACAAATAATACCTTATTGCTGAAGACACTATATACTTGGGGAATAGAATTTAGAGAAATACAGGAATGATCTAGAAGCTTCATCACTACTAGATAGCTTCTGAATTTCTGTAAGATATCATGCATGCAGTAAGAGTAGAAAAGTAATCATCTGTTTTAACCAAGCTGTAATCCCTGAGAGACACACTAATTGATGATATGACACATTATCTCCTCTTAACCATAGGGTAAGAAATTGTTTTAAGAGTAACCAATCACTTTCCTATTGGGTCTAAGGCCTTTCCATAAAATAAATGGTCACCATACCTGGCACTATTTGGGGGTCAGGAACCCATTATATGAGAGAAACTTATTGTTTTGCTAAGTAGACATGACTCCTAATGTTTTATTGCTATACCTATAGATCAGCATGTCTCTCAACCCTCACCATAATAGCCTCTTTTGCTGCAAATATCAATTAACATAGAGAGCCTCAATTACTCACTGTGCAGAGAAGTTGGTGACTGTGGCATGCACAGAAGTAAATAGAAGGTGTATTTCATACCACGCTCCCTTAAAGCTCATGGATCTTCATGAAAGTAGGGGTAAAAATTTATTAAGTGGTAGGAGCTATATAATTTCAAGTAGTGTTCTCAAAAAGACAAATCCAAATATGAACTCACCTCATTTGTAACAGCATACAAAAAATCTTCACTAGTAAGACATCATCTTCAGATGGAGAGAATTGGATGGAGACCAAACCTCACCAATAACTGTGTAACTATTTGGTAGCAGGTGTGAGGGGTAGAGTTATTTTTTTTTGTTTGTTTGTTTTTTGGGGGTGTGGTCTCAAGAAGGTGAACCACACTCCAGAGTAAATTCCATTCCTAAAAGTATTTAGGAAAACATAAACTGGATTTTATGATTAAAAAGAGAAGAAAATTCAAAGTTCACTGGTGGGGCCGTGGGGGCAAAGAAGATGGATATGAAAATAGTGATTATGATAAAAATACATTGTATGAAAATCTCCAAAAATTAATAGAAATCAGATTTTAAAAAGAATTATAGACAACATTTTTAAAAGGCTATAGTTAAAAACAGGTATGTATCTTAGTCCATTGTGGCTCCTACGGCAATGGATTGTATTCGTGATATCTAATAAAAACCAGAAATTCTCAGTACTGGAGGTTATAAATGCAAGACAAAGGCATTGGCAGATGCCTGTTAAGAGCTTGCTTTCTAATGTTTGGCTGTGTCACTTTGCAAACATACATAATAGCTAGCTCTTTGAGGGCTCTAATTGCAAAGTACTAATTTTAATTCAATAAATAAATGGAATGTTAAAACTGATAGTTCAAAAATGAGTCTGAGGATTCCTAAAAAAAAAAGACTAAAAGTAGAATACATGTAATCTATCTATGTTATTTCTGGTTGTTCACACAGGAAATCAAGTTAGCATTTCATAGAGACACTCAATATCCATGCTATCACAGCACTATTCTACAAAAAGTAATAAAATTAGCCTCCTAGGATAATTTGCAAGATGATGGTTTATAAAAACAATGAACTATATATACAAAATGTAGCATTACTTAGACACACATACACACAAATAATTGCTAACTTGGACTTGCCTCAACTGAATTTACAAAGCTTTGCTGACTCCCTGTGGGAGGCCTTATCCTCTCTGGGGAGAAAAAAGAGGGATGAGAGAAGGGTCTGTGGTAGGCATGGGAAGTGAATAAAAAAAATTCTTGAATTAAAAGGAAAATAACTAAGTTATTTTTCTTTTTCAGGAAAAAATGAATGGATAAGAAGCTTGTGAATGGGGGAACACAACTGTTTTAATCTATTCTGGCTGAAAAAAAAGATTTTCAGTAGTTTGTATGTTGATCACCACACCTCAATATCCCTACCTCCTGAAGATTTTAGATGGAACACAAATAATTAAATTACATACTGTATTAAGACAAATAATGGTATGATACTATAATAGAAATGCTACAAATGAAATACAATGATGAAGTCATTTAAAGTGAAGGACCCTGGGTTCTAAGGCTTGACCCAGGCATTCAGTTCAGGTATTCAGCAGAGCACCCCCCCCCATGAGAACAAGGAACTAAAAGTCTAAAAGTCTGTCCCAGGAAACAGAGTGACCCAGCACAGATAGCCATAATCAACTCAGATAGGACATAATAGTGTGGTCAAAACTGTGATTAAAATACCAGAAGTTCCAAGCAGAATAGCGGTGACCAACACCCGGTTGTAAAAGCCCCCTAACCAGCTGGTCTTAAGGCAACCCCATGACTACTGTGAGCTATCTTATGACTTTGAAGTATGACCTTTAAAGTGACCAATCATGTGTTGCCCCTGATGCTATGGTGATTTTATGGTCTTAGCCTTTAAAAGAGATATGGGATTGCCCCTCCCTTGCTACTCCCTTGCTCCCGAGGCAGGGAGGAAACCCATCTGCAGACTTAATAAACCTCATGCTTCTTTACATCAACAGCCTGGAGTCTGGGTTCTTGGGGCCCCCCTTCCTGAGGATAGCACCCTGAGTCTGGGGTCTATCAAAAGTAGTAAAATAAAATTCTTACTGTAATGATATTATAGCTAAACAAAGATTAAAGTGAAACACCTTTCAGACATACAAGAGATGAAATAATTATTGATCAGAAGACTTCCTTTGTCTGGGTGTTGTAGCACAGGACATAAAACCTAGAACTCAAGCTGCAGGGGGAGGCAGATCTATGAGTTCAAGCCCAGTTTATTCAATAGAGGGAGTCCCAGGCCACACATATAGCCACATAGTGAGAGTTTGTTTCAAATAAATATATAAATATATTAAAATTTCTTTAAAAATTAAACATAGTACCAGATTAAAATATGGACCTCTAAAACAAAAGCAATTTTTTAGAGGAAAATAATTTTTTTTGGACAGGGTTCCCCTAGGTAGCTGGGGCAGGTCTAGAGTTCATAATATAGATCAGTCTGGCCTTAAAGTCACAATCCCTTACCTCAATTTTCTGAGTGCTTGGAAATAATGCTTTTTATGACATTCGGAACAGCTTTGTTAATAGCACTATATATATATATATACATATACATACGTATATATATATATAGTTTGTTTTTGTTTTAAACCACTTAATTCACCCATCATCTTTCAATGAAATAAGAATACTTTTCCTTAAAGTCCACTAATGAGTGAATACATCCCCTGGTTATCCTTCTGGGTTTATGAGATCTCCCTCAGGAGGATATTCTCCAAATCCATCCTGCGAATTTTAGTATATCATTTTTTTAACTGTTGAGTAGTACTCCATTGTGTAGATTTACCAAGATTTGTTAATTTATTCTTCAGTTGAGAAGCATCTAGACTATTTCCAGGTTCTTGTTATTACAAATAATGCTGTTATGAACATAGGTGAGCTAATACTTTTGGGGTGTGAATGTGCATCTTTAGGGTATATGCCCAATAGTGGTATTGCTATGGGAAGATTGATTCCCAGTTCTCTGAGACACCACTATACTGCATTCCAGAGTGAATGAATAAGTTGACACTCCCACCAACAATGGAGGAGTGTTCCCCTTGCTCTGCAACCTATCCAGTACAGGCTGTCATCTGTGTTTTTTATCTTAGCCAATCTGACAAGTGTAAGGTGGTATCTCAAAGTAGTTTTGATTTGCATTTGTTTGATGACTAAACATGTTGAGCATTTTTTTCAAGTACCTTTCATCCATTTGTAATTCTTCTGCTGAGAATTCCCTTTTTAGTGGGGTATTAGGATCTAATTTTTTGAGTTCTCTATATATTTTAGAGATAAGTTGTCTGTAACTTGTAGGGTTGGTAAAAATCCTTTCCTATTCTGTAGGCTGTCATTTTGTCTTAATGATTGTGTCCTTGGCCTTACAGAGGCTTCTCAGTTTCAGGAAGTCCCACTTATTGATTGTTGTTCTTAGTGTCTGTGACACTGCTGTTATATTTAGGAAGTGGTCACCAGTGCCAACACATTGGAAGGTATTTCCCACTTTCTTTTCTATCAAGTACAGCATAGCTGGTTTTATGTTGAGGTCTTTGATCCACTTGGATTTGAGTTTTGTGCAAGGTGATAGGCTTGAATCCAGCTACATATATCTCTTTTTATGTAACGACAAAACTGGTCATAAATAAGATATTCTCTCCAGAAAAAGAAAAGATGAACTGTGTTCAAATATATAAAGACATGTATATATTTCAAGAAATTATTTATCATGTACATGTATATTAATTTTGGATGATATTATACTTAGTGCTTGAAATTGAAAAGATTATCTACTGTGGCTTGCTTTTTGATGTGATATTTTTTCTTAGACAACAGAGAACATTTATAAAGAAACATAAAAATTCACTTAAACTTCTACCTAATAATCATTTTCATCTACATATGCAGAGAAAGTAAGACAAGAAGAAAAGTATTATGGATATATTATATTGATGATATGTGTATATAAATTTATTCATTATATTACTATTTATATATTGCACAGAATATATATATATACACATCTAAAAATATAATTCTGAGATATGCACATAACAGTAAATATGTAATATTTGCTTTTCTGGGCCTGAGTAATTCACTAAATATAAATAATTTTATGAACACCTTCTTCCCACCATATACATATGGAAATAATCATATATGCATATATTACATAATGCATATATGTATTACATTTTCTTTGTCCATTCACCTAATGTATTTCTAGCTATTATGAGACCTGCAGTAATAAATATGACTGTATGGGTATCTGTCTAAGGATTACAGTCATTTGGTATTTAACCTGGAGTGGTATAGATAGGTCATGTAATATTTCTCTTTTAGTTTGTTTCAATATTTGTTTCACTAATATACAGAAACACCAGACTAAATAAGGATGCTTCTTTTCTCCTACCATGTCAGAAAATGCTATTTATTTTCTTGATGATAGCCATTCTGAAAAAGAAGTAGTACTATTTTCATTTTCTTGCGAATTAAAAAAAATTAAATATTGGATTCTTTTAAAAGTACTTTTCTGACCACTTCTGTTTCTTTGGGGAATCCTATGTTCATTTCATTACTGCATCTATTAACAGATAGTTTTCTGAGCACTTGGTATTTAAATTTTGTGGTTCACTTTGTACTGTAGATTGCAAGCTCCATTTAAAATCTAACTTGCAAAGATTTTCTCTTATTCTGCAGATTATCTCTTCACTGTTGTGATAGTTTGCTTTGCTTTCTAGAAAGATTTTTGGATAT
Source organism: Sigmodon hispidus (assembly GCA_004025045.1). Classification (NCBI taxonomy): domain Eukaryota; kingdom Metazoa; phylum Chordata; class Mammalia; order Rodentia; family Cricetidae; genus Sigmodon; species Sigmodon hispidus. The sequence goes on along the minus strand of PVIH01016290.1, from coordinate 40,323 downwards.
CACAAAATCTTGTTTTTCAATTATTGCAGTTAAATTCCTATGATATCAAAATCACTTCCTGAAATTTCCTATGTCTATCAACATATTAAAATGGTTCATATATTTTCTCTGCTACATTTTATATTTAATGATCTTTATTAATATCATCAATCTATTTTGAATTGATGATGAAATATATACATCAAAGTCCAATCTCCTCCATGTAATTTTTCTATCCAGTTCTTTGACACTTTAAATAATGCAGATACAAAAAACTTCATATTTTATAATACCATTAATATGAATATTTTTAACATTTAAAATTATATAGACACAAAATGCATAAGTGTTTGTCAAGTGCAAGAGTAGGAAGAACTGAAAGTAACTGCTAATGACTATATTATTCTTATAGTAATTAAAACATTATAAAGGATTTTGTGCACAAAATCATTATTTTACATAGTAATTATCTCTTACAACTTTGTGAATGTGCTAAATTACTGTGAATTGCACTCTCAATGAAGAGTTTTATTATGTCTATTGTATGTCAATAAGTAATTATACTGAAAATTTCAATACATTCTTATGTATACATTGATGAAATAATTCTAAAAATACAAAAATAAAAGGATCTGAATTAACAAAATATTTATTATAGCAAAATAAAATGAAAAGTAAAATAAAATACATTATAGTAATGTTAGACAAGATAAACCAACAGCAGCAAATGAGTCTCAACAGATAGTATAAGACTCAGATGCCTACTAGTTAACAAATTCAGGAGTCCCATCATGGATCAAAGACCTCAACATAAACTTAGGAACATTGAACTTGATAGAAAAGAAAGTAGGAAATACCCTCCAACGTATTGGCACTGGTGACCACTTCCTAAATATAACACCAGTAGCACAGACACTAAGACCAACGATCAATAAGTAGGATCTCCTGAAACTGAGAAGCGTCTGTAAAGCCAGTGACACAGACAATAAGATAAAATGACAGCCTACAGAATGGGAAAAGATTTTCACCAACCCCACAAGTGACAGAGGAGTGATTGCTAAAATATATAAAGAACTCAAGAAACTAGAGTCCCAAACCCTGAATAACCCAATCCAGAACTGGAGTTCAGAACTAAAAAGGGAATTCTCAGCAGAAGAGTTACAAATGCATGAAAGGTACTTGAAAAAGTGTTCAACATCTTTAACCATCAGAGAAACTTTGAGACATCACCTTAAACCCATCTGAATGGCTAAGATTAAAGACACAGATGACAGCCTATGCAGGAGAGGTTGTGGAGCAAAGGTAACACTCCTCCATTGTTCATGGACGTGTCAGTTTGTTCAGCCACTCTGGAATGCAGTTATGGCAGTTTCTCAGAAAACTGGGAATCGCGCTCCCCAAGGACCCAGCAGTACCACTATTGAGCAAATATCCTAAAGATGCCATGACCAAGAATGCTTCATCCCAGAAATGCAGGGTTGGATTAACATACAAAAAATTGTAAACGTTATCCAGATATAAGCAAACTAAAGGATCAAAACCACATGATCATATCCTTAGATGCTGAAAAGGCCTTTGACAAAATCCAACACTGCTTTATGATAAAACCTCTGGAGGCATCAGGAATACAGGGAAAATATCTCAACATAATAAAGGCGATCTACAAGAAGCCAACAGCCAGCATCAAATTTAATGGAGAAAAACTCAAAGCAAGCCCATTAAAATCATTAACTACCAAGTGATAGTAGGAAATAATGGTGGACTGGAGGTTCTGAAGCAGGGGTCAGAATAACTGGCCTTCTCTTTGCTGCCTACTTCAGGTATTTTTCCTTCACTTTGGAATGCTGATGAAGGTTGCACATTTTAAATTGTTTTAAAATCTAAGCAAAACAGATGTGACTTGACATCACATTTCAGTCAAGAAATGACCTTGAAAATTCTGGGAGTTAGGTGAGAACTTAATTGGAAAATAATTGGGGGTAATGTTACACTATTTATTATTAATTTTATTGTTGGCAACTTGATGACTTATGAAATGTCTCCTCTTCTAACTTGCGAGATAAAGCACTGGTATAACTCAAAAAAAAAAGAAATAAAAAAAATAAAATCAGGAACTAGACAAGAATGTCCTCTCTCTCTTTATCTATTCAATACAGTTCTCAAAGTTTTAGCTAAAGCAAAAGAGAACAAAAGGAGATGAAGGGGATACAAATTGAAAAAGAAGTAAAACTATCTCTATATGCAGATGAAATGATTGTATACATAAGTGACCCACAAAATTCTTCCAAGGAACTTCTATGGCTGATAAACACCTTCAGCAATGTAGCAGGATACAAGATTAACTCAAAGAAATCAGTAGCCCTTCTATACACTAAAGATAAAAGGGCTGAAAAAAATAATGGAAGCATCACCCTTTATAATAGCTGCAAATAGTATTAAATACCTTGGAGTAACTATAACCAAAGAAGTAATAGATCTATTTGACAAAAATTTTAAATCACTGAAGAAAGAAATTGAAGAGGATATCAGAAAATGGAAAGCTCTCCCATGTTCCTGGATTGGTAGGATCAACATAGTAAAAATGGCAATTCTACCAAAAGCAATCTGCAGATTCAATGCACTGCCCATCAAAATCCCAACACAATATCTTTTGGACCTTGAAAGAACAATACTCAATTTCATTTGGAATAACAGGAAAGCCAGGACTGCCAAAACAATTTTGCTAAACAAACGAACCTCAGGAGACATCACCATCCTTGACTTCAAGTTATACTATAGAGTTACAGTAATAAAAACAGCCTGGTACTGACATAAAACCAGACTTGGAGATAAATGGAATAGAATTGAGGATCCAGACATTAACCCAAAAACCTATGAACCTGATCTTTGACAAAGAGGCCCAAAATATTCAATGGAAAAAAGATAATATCTTTAACAAATGGTGTTGGCATAGCTGGATGGTAGTGTGTAGAAAAATGCAAATAGATCCAAGCCTGTCACCCTGCACAAAACTCAAATCCAAGTGAATCAAAGACCTCAACATAAACCCAGCCACTTTGAACTTGATAGAAAAGAAAGTGGGAAATACACTTCTACAAATTGGCACAGGGGACCACTTCTTAAATATAGCACCAGTGGCACAGGCACTAAGATCAACAATCAATAAGTGGGATGTCCTGAAGCTGAGAAACTTCTGTAAAGCCAAGGACACTGTCAGTAGGACAAAATGACAGCCTACAGAATGGGAAAAGATTTTCACCAACCCTACAAGTGATAGAGGATTGATCTCTAAAATATATAAAGAACTCAAGAATCTAGAGCCCAAAACCTTGAATAACCCAATCAAAAAATTGGGTTCAGATCTAAAAAGGGAATTCTCAGTAGAAGAATTACGAATGGCTGAAAGGCACTTGAAAAAGTGTTCATCATCTTTAGCCATCAGCGAAATGCCAATCAAAACAACTTTGAGATACTACCTGACACCTCTGAGATTGGCTAAGATAAAAGGCCTATGCTGAAGAGGGTACAGAGCAAAAAGAACACTCCTCCATTGTTGGTGGGAGTGTAAGCTTGTTCAGCCACTTTGGAATGCAATATGGTGGTTTCTCAGAAAATTGAGAATCAATCTCCCCAAGGACCCAGCAATACCACTTCTGGGTGTATACCCTTAAGACTCACAGTTGGACTCCAATGGTATTAGCTCAACTACGTTCATAACAGCATTATTTGTAATAGCAAGAACCTGGAAACAACCTAGATGTCCCTCAACTGAAGAATGGATTAACAAACTGTGGTACATCTACACAATGGAGTACTACTCAGCAGTAAGAAAAAATGATATCCAAAATTTGCAGGCAAATGGATGGATTTGGAAAATATCCTCCTGAGCAAGGTATCACAAACCCAGAAATATAAGCAGGGGATGTACTCACTCATTAGTGGACTCTATACAAAAAAAAAAGAAAGAAAGAAAGAAAGAAAAGAAAAACATGCGAAGCATGTCCAAGGTGCAAACCACAACCACTGAACAGCTTGGGATCAGAAACACCTTGGACTGACACCTTGGCTCCCATTCCCCCTAGAGGAGCACCTGACACAGTCTTGATGTAGTGGGGAGAAAACTAGATTTGCCTGGAGTGGAGGCTGAACTAAGCAATATTGTGACCTTGTGACTGCCTGCCCATTGGGGGTATGGGAATATGTGGAGAAGAGAGAATGACCTGATGTGGTGGGAAGGGTAAGGGACTTTGAATAAGGATATACAAGGATAGAAAATGTGACTTCATTATTCATAATAATAAAAAAAAAAACACAGGAAAAAGAAAAAAAAAGAATGGTGATAGGATTCTTGTTCTTATGAATGCTGTGGCAGATTTTGTCTGATGCTTCACAACCTTATCTCTCCTTCTGATAGGACCCTTAGTATCAATATCAGTGGTGAATTCCGTGTTCTGCAGTTTCCCTGAATGATAGAACTCTACACTGGATGGAAAACAGCAGGTATTCCCTGTCAAGATCGACACTTCAGCTAAGATTGTCCTTCAACAGAACCCTTGGCTGTGGCATGCAGAGCAGACACTGTCTTTCTGGGAAACTGATATTTCTCTACTCATCATGGGACTTGAGCAGCTCCATGTATTCATGAAGGATTTGATGCTTTATTTTTATCATCTTGGAAGTGTATTCAGTATTCCTGTCCAATTTGTACTTCAATTTTAGGGGTAGAAATTCATCCTTCTCTGATCTTACTGGGGCTGTGACATAGTCCCAAAGTCATCTCACAAAAAAGCAACTCAAGACATTATGAAACAGGCAAAACAATGAGTCCTATGCTTGGTCCACATTAAGGGGACAGTGAAAGCTGTTAATTGTGAAAGCACAGATGATCTTATTTAGGAAAAAGACATAAATAATGAATACCTATGACCTCTTTGGGTGGGTTAAGTGAGATAGTCTGTATATAGTCTCTTAATCATACTTGTAAATAAAAAGGCATTTGCAATGATCAAAGAACAGAAAAGATGAACATTCACACCCTAAAATCATTACTCAACTGTGTTCATGGCAGCATTATTTGTAATAGCAAGAACATGGAAACAACCTAGATGCCCCTCAACTGAATAATGGATTAACAAACTGTGGTACATCTACACAATGGAATACTACTCAGCAGTAAGAAAAAATGATATCCTAAAATTCACAAGCAAATGGATAGATATCACAAACCCAGAAAGATAAGCAGGGAATGCACTTACTCATTAGTGGACTTTAAACCAAAAGCAAAGCACACACAAGCTGCAAACCACAATCACTGAACAGCTTGGGATATGAAGCACCTTGGACTGGCACCTTGGAGCACATTCCCTCCAGTGGAACACCTAACCTGATCTTGATAGTAGAATGAGTAAATCAGACTTTCCTGGAGTGGATGCTGAATTAATCTACCTTAGGACCTCTTGCCCTTTCTGGAGAGGGGATTGCAGGATGGGGAGAAGAGAGAATGACCAGGAGGAGTCAGGAGGGGAAAGGGAGTTTGATCAAGGCAATAACATGGATTTAAAAAAATGAAACTTTATTCTTATATAAAAAAAGTACTAAACTGAAATCTGTAGTATATATGCAGAGGACCTGATCCAGATCCATGTAGGTTCTGTGCTTGCTGTATCAATCTTAGAGGGTTTTTTTCTCCTGGTGTCCATGGCACCCTGTGTCTCCACACCATTGGATTCTTTGAGCTATAATGGGAGGGATATGATGGAGACAATGCATTTTAAGCTATGTTTTCCACAGTTTCTCTCTCTCTCTCTCTCTCTCTCTCTCTCTCTCTCTCTCTCTCTCTCTCTCTCTCTCTCTCTCTCTGTGTGTGTGTGTGTCTCTCTCTCTCTTTCTCTCCCTCTCTCTCTCCCTCCCTCTCTCTCTCCTTTCCTCCCTCCCTCTCTCCCTCCCTCCCTCCCTCTCCTAGTCTCTAGTTATTGGTCACCCAAGCAGTACTAGCTATGTGTTCAATCTCATGGAGTGGGACTTATGTCAAATCAGACATTGGTTGGCAATTCCCTCCACGTCTGTGTCACCATTACCCTAGCATATTTCATAGGCAGGACAAATTTTAGGTAATAGGTTCTTTTTTGGGTTGGTTTTATATTTCTCTTTTGATAGCCAGCAGAGTACTCATTCAGATCTAATTTGGGTCAAGGTTCTATGTAGGCATCAGTTTGACCTTTTGCTGTTCAATAAGTTATGTGGGAGTAGTTTGCAGCAATGGGGATTTATTGTCAGATGTGAGAGCACACTTGTCTTGGCAACAGCCTGGGGAGTTTTAGGATTTCCATGGTACCCTTTTGGCCAACACCTCAATTGAATAAAACCCAGTCCTAGTACTGGAAAAGTCATTTGGTGGCAAGAGATGCCCATTTGGTGTCTCTCTCACTCATTATTTGTAGATTTTATTAGAATCACCTTCATATATCATAGAGTTTCAACTGCACTAGGCTTTCATATTGTACCTGTCTCTCCTTTCATTCTCTCTAAATCCCACCTCCTCTACTTTCTCACCTAATCCTCCTGTCCTCGTCCAAACCCATAAAATCTACTCTCTTTATACCACCAAGGAAATCCATATTACATCATTCCCTTTCTCTATGCCAAAATTCTCTAGGCCTACAGAGTATAGCTGCATTATTATTTATCCAGCAGCTAATATCCAGATATATATGAACAAATACCATATTTATCTTTTCAGTCTGTGTTACTTCACTCTGAATTTTTTTCTAGTTCTATCCATTTGTCTGCTAATTACATGTTGTCATTTTGTTAAATGCTGTGTATTACTCTATTTTAGAAATGGATTGCATTTTTTTATCAGTTCTTCTGTTGAGGGACAACTAGGGTCTTCCCAGTTTCTGAATGTTATAAACACAGTAGCAATGAATCTGGTTGAGCAGGTGTCCTTGTGGTATATAGGTTTCCTTTGGATATATGTCAAAGAGGGGTGTGATAGTTAGAAAGAAAATGACCCCTCTTAGGGGATGTTACTATTCGAATGTATGGCTTTTTTGGAGTCACTGTGGAGCTGAGCTCCGAGGTCTCCTATGCTCAAACTATACCCAGTGACAAAGTTCACTTCCCGTAGCCTACAGATCATGATGTAAAACTCTCAACTCTTTTCTGTACCATGTTTGCCTACATGCTATCATGTGCAGAGATGATGATAATGGACTAAACCTCTAAAACTGTAAGCAACCTCAATTAAATGTTTTTTGTTTTGTTTTGTTTTGTTTTGTTTTGTCTTGTTTTTTTGCCATGGTCATGGTGTCTCTTCACAGCAATAGAAATTTCAACTAAGACAAGTAATATAGCCAGATTTCAAAGTAGATTAATTCTTAGCCTTTGAGAAACTTAGACACTGATTTTCATAGTTGCTGAACAAGTTAATATTCTCACCATCAATGGAGCAGTGTTCCCTTTGCCCCATATGCTTGCCAGCATGAACTTTCACTTGTATTATTTTTCGTAGTCATTCTGACATATTCAAGATGGACTACCAAAGTAATTTTTGATTTGCTTCTCCCTGATTGCTAATGATGTTGAACATTTCATTAAGTGTTCCTAAGCCATTTGAGATTTTATTCAATAGTGAGTTCTTTTCTAACAAAACAAATTTTAAAGGAGCAAAGTTTAAAGATGCTTCTTGCTTTCAAAAATTGTCAAATTATAATTAAGGAAATGTGCTTCTGGCACACTATTTAAGGGAATAAAATACAATATAAAGTATGCAAATAAACTTACCTATATTCTATGAGTTTGTTTAAATGCTAAGGAAATTTAATAGGTAATCTGTTAAATAAATTGTACAGAGAAAATTGTTTCGATTTGGAGAACAGCTTTAACTTCATAAAACATTAATTTGAAATAATTCATAAATTAAATATGAAAACTTAGATTACAAAAGTTCTAGAAAAAATAAAAGGAAAGTTTTGAGAAAATAGCTAAAATACAGAATGCACAAACTATAAAAGAAACACTGGTAAAATGGAATATCACAAAGTTGAAGTTTGTGCTCAGCAGTACACATAAGAAGAAAAAGAAGTAAGCTAGAGCTTGGGAGAATATATTTGCAAACTTACACATGATAAAGAACATATCTTGCAAATATAAGAGTAAGTTTTGTGATTCACAACAATTACTAAATAAAACAAGCAAAAGAGATAAGTAAATTTCAACCAGAAACATCTACCAATGGCAAATAAGCACATGAAAATATATTCTACATTATAAGTCTCTAAGTCCTAACTAAAAGTAAAACAAGATGCCACTGCCTCCTTATTTTAATACCTCAAACAACACTGACTATACATGCTTGACAATGATGTAAAATAACTGAAATTATAATCCATTCCTAATAAGAATAAAAACTGGAACAGTTGATTTTGGAAGAAATTTCTACAATTTTATTTAAAGGTAAATATGAATCATTTATTTTAAGTATTTCACTATGGCACTCATTTTCATAAGAAATATAAGCATATATCAATGTGAAGACTTATACAGACAAGTCGGGAGAGGAGATGTTAGATGTTTGTAAGACAGAAAACCTTGTCTAGTCTGATTAATCACACGTATTCATTCTCCAGTTTCTACTTCCATTCTCCAGTTTCAGTACCTGTTGCACATAACGCAGACAAACCTATGCTATTTCTAACACCAAGGACTGACATAGCGCATATGTATTATATCCAACCTACAGACCTAGCCTGAGCTTACATCTGAGCATGGAGTCAGTCTGTTAAATGATTTGTACCTTGCCTGCCTGCATCACCCCCAATACTCAAGCCTGGCTTTGACTGCATAGACTATTCACTTTCCTGATCTAGTGAGTGCTCAAGACCCATAGCCTCTTATGCTACATCCTCACTCTCAGAAATGCCTCCATTAGCATACCTTACATAATATACTAAGAAGATACAGCCTTTTGTCCCATTCTCATGTTTTATTCCTTGCCAGTGAATTGGAATCAACCCCATTTATCCAATGAAAACATAGCACTGAGCTTCTAGAGAATAAACTACCAATTCCTCATAAATTATCTAAAATCACCCAAGCATAGAGAACAATATAAATATTAACAAGATTTTGACACAGCCTAGAAACCAACAGATACATAATCAATGAAAGAAAAATATTTTACATCTCATTGTAAAACCATAAACAGCATGAAAGGCCACCACACTTTACATTCTTTTGGACCACCATTCTTTATTTTTATTTATTTATTTATTTTTATATTTATTACTTGGTGATATTATATCATGCAAACCATCAAACTCAGTTATCAGTCCTCTCAGATTCATACCCACACTTATAATCTTCCTATTTACAGAAAAGCCCATTCACGCTGTTCATTTACTTACTAGAGCATAATATAAATCATTGTGGCCAGATCCTTAAAGAAAACAAGTCCTGTCTCACTCACATCCCTGTCAGAGGCCATCAATGCGGAAGTGAGGCACTGTGTCATTTAGCTATGTCCTAGTCTTGGACTCTTGTATACAATGACATCTTTTCTAAGTCTACTAATGAGTGAATACACCCCCTGCTTATCTTTCTGGGATTGAGATACCTTACTCAAGAGGGTATTCTCCAAATACATCCATTTGCCTGCCTATTTTAGGATATCACTTTTTCTTATTACTGAGTAGTACTCCATTGTATAGATTACCACAGTTTGTTAATCCATTTTTCAGTTGAGGGACATCTAGATTGTTTCCATGTTCTAGCTATTACAAATAATGCAGCTATGAACGTAATTGAGCTAATGCTTTTAGGGTGTGAATGTGCATCTGTAGAATGTTTGCCCAATAGTGATATTGCTGGATCCTTGGGGAGATTGATTCCCAGTTTTCTGAGAAACTGTCATATTGCCTTCCAGAGTGGCTGAGCAAGTCTACACTCCCACAAAAAATAAAGGAATGTTCCCCTTACTCTGAAACCTCTCCAGCATAGGCTATCATCTATGTTTTTATTCTTAGCCATTCTGACAGGTACACAGTGGTATCTCAAAGTTGTTTTGATTTGAATTTCTCTAATGGCTAAAGATGTTGAACACTTTTTCATGTGCCTTTCAACCATTTGTAATTCTGATGAGAATTCCCTTTTTAGTTCTGAACTCAAGTTTTAATTGGGTTATTTACATTTTTGGGCTCTAGGTTCTTGAGTTCTCTATATATTTTAGAGATCTGTCTTCTGTAACTTGTAGGGCTGATGAAAATCATGTGTTTTTTTCCCTTCAATTTGTTTACATGATGGATGACATTTACAGATTCTTTTGTGTTGAACCATCCCTGTACTTTTGGAATAAAGCCTACTTGATCATGTGAATGACACACACACACACACACACACACACACACACACACACACACACACATATATATATATATATATATATATATATAGTTGTAATCGGTTTGCCAGAGTTCCGTTGAGAATTTTTTGCATCAATGTTCATGAGGGAAATTGGTCTGTAATTCTCTTTCTTTGTATCATCTTGGAGTGGCTCTTGTATCAGTGTTATTGTGGCCTCATAAAATGAGTGTGGCAATATTTTTTCAGTTTCTACTTTGTGAAACAGTTTGAGGAGTATTGGTATTAGCTCTTCTTTGGATGTCTGGTAGAACTCTTCACTGAATCCATCTGTGCCTGAGGTATTTCATTTGGGAGACTTTTAATGAAAGCTTAAATTTCCTTTGGTTTTACAGGACTGTTTAAGTCTTTAATTTGATCTTGATTTAACTTTGGATAATGGTACTTGTCCAGAAATCTGTCCATTTCTTCTATGTTTTCCATTTTTGTGGAGTATAGATTTTCAAAGTATGACCTGATAATTCTTTGTATTTCCTGAAGGGTCTGTTGTTATGTCCCCCTTTTCTTTTCTTATTATGCTGATTTGAATACTCTTTCTCTGCTTTTTGGTTAGTTTGAATAAGAGTTTATCTATCTTGTTGTCTTTCTCAAAGAACCAACTCTTTGACTCATTGACTCTTCATATTATTCTTTTTGTTTCAATTCTATTGATTTCACCTCTATGTTTGATTATTTCCTTCCATCTACTCCTTCTTGTTGAGTTTGTTTCTAATTATCTGTCTTTAAAGTTGAAGTGCATTTTTTGTATGTAGCAAAAGGATGCTTTCTACTAGGGTGTTTATTTTCATAGGTGAATTGAGTCCATTAATATTAAGGTATATTAATGACCAACGATCATTATTTGCCATTATTTTTGTTAGTAGCTTATATTTTCTTTTTGGGGGTGGGGTTCTTCTGTGGGTTTATGAATTGTTTTTGTTTATATGGGTGTTTATGGTTTCCTTAGGTTAGAGTTTTTACTTTAGGGCTTTTTGTAGAGCTGGATTTGTGGTTAGGTTATTGTTTAAATCTGGTTATATCGTGAAATATCTTGTTTACTCCATCTATGCTGATTGATAGTTTTGTTCAGTACAGTAGTATAGGTTGGCATCCATGCACACTTAGTGTCTGTGTGATGGCTGACAAGGACCTTCTTGCTTTCATTGTTTCCATTGAATAGTCAGGTGTTATTCTGATAAGACTGCCTTTATAGGTGATTTGGCCTTTTTCCTTTACAGTTCCTAGTTTTTTCTTTGTTCTGTAGGTTTAGTGGCTTGAAAATTATATGGCAAGCAGACTTTTTATGTAGGTCTAGTCTATTTGGTATTCTGTAGGCTTTCTGTATCATTATAGGCATTTTCTTCTTTAGGTTGGAGAAATTTTCTTCTATATTTTTGTTTAATATATTTTCTGTGCCTTTTAGCTGATCTCCTTCTTCTTCTTCTTCTTCTTCTTCTTCTTCTTCTTCTTCTTCTTCTTCTTCTTCTTCTTCTTCTTCTTCTTTTTCTGCTGCTGCTGCTGCTGCTGCTGCTGGTGCTGCTGCTGCTGCTGCTCCTCCTCCTCCTCCTCCTCCTTCTTCTTCTTTGATTCCAATTATTCTCAAGTTTGGCCTTTTGATGGTGTCTCAAATTTCCTGGACTTTTTGGGTTATGACTTTTTTGGTTTTAGAGTTTTCTTTAACTGATGCATGTATTCCCACTCTTGAATTTCCACCCCAGTGTTCTCTCTTCTATCTCTTGGGTTCTGTTGGCTATGCTTAAATATGTGTTTCCAGGTCCTAATTTAAGATTTTTCTATTCCCAGATTTGTGTCAGTTTGTGTCTTCTTTATTACTTTTATTTTAATTTTTAATTCTTGTAAAGCTTTCTTCACTTTTTTTTCTTCTCTTTCTTAGTTTTCTTTATTTTCTTTCAGGAATTTGTTCATCTCTTGTATTTTCTTCTATTTCTTTAATGGAATTTTTATATTTTCTTTTAAGGCTTCAATTAGCTTCATAAAGCTGTTTTTAAGGTCATTTCCTTCACCTTCTATTTTCTCTTCATTCTTATGTTCAAATCTTAAAGATATAGGACCACTTGCTTCTTCTGGTGGTGTCTTGTTGAACTTTGTATTGTTTTATGTATTCTTGCACTGGTGTCTGCCCATTGTTTCCTCAATTCCTTTTTGGTTAGTTCTTGGTTGGCTCTCAGTGGGTTGTTGATCTGAGGGCTCTTAATCAGGTATTTGTTTAGAGAGTTGACTTTTCTCATGAGGTCACAGTGTTATGATGCCAGTGTACTTCATGTTCTACTTGACCATGAATGCCAACCTATACTTCTGTAATCATTATAACTATATACCATTATTGGAGATACTAAACTTTCTATGATATAAGCAAGATAAAAGAATGTATGTCCATCAGATCAATCCTACAAAGAACACTAGAAATGTTGCTTACTTGACTAAACAGTTTGTATTTATACATTTAGGACAACAGTGTATGTGTGTGTCAACAAAAAAGGCAATAGAGATTATAAATTTAGGAGTGAGGTATAAGATTGGGGAAATGATACAGTATCCCAGATTAAATTACACATTCATTTAAAAATTAAGAAGGAAGAAACTGAATATATTTCAGTAGTCTACATGAAATAACCTTAAAGATAGGTGTACTCTTAAAGTAAAAAAATGGAAAAAATTATTCCAAGGAAATAGGACCAGGAATCAAGCAGGTGTTGTCAGCCTAGTACCAACAAAAGTAGATTTTCATCTAAAACAAGTCAGAAGAAATGAAAAGACTTTTCATTCAAATGTAAGGAATAATTGACCAAGAAGTCATTACAGTTCCAAATATATATGCACCAAACTCTTGGGCACCCAATTTTACTAAAAGCATACTAGATACATATAAATTACAACAATAGTAGATTATTTTAACATAACTCTTTCTAAAATATACAGTTCATTTGGACAAAAAAGAAACTGAGAGATATTGGAATTAAATATAATCATATATCAAACAGACCTAATAGATAGCTATAAAATATTCTAACTAAATGCCAAAAATATTAACTCAACTCTGAAGCATACAGAAGCGTCTCTAAAACAGACCACATATTGGAAAATAAAATAAATATTAATAAATTCATAAATATTTAAATAATTTCATGTTTTGTATATTTTAATAATGCAGTATGACATAAGAAAACAGATTTCTCAGTATTACACAAAAGGGGATTAAACACCATATTAATGAATGATAAATGGTTTAAAGATAAAAACATTTTTTAAAAAAATTCCAGGAACTAAATGAATATGAAAACTCACTCTCACAGAACCTCTGGGACACATTAAAACTGTCCAAAGTGTAATTTATACTTCTATGTTCCTAAACTAAAAAAAAAAATCAGAAAGTGCATAAATAAAGTACTTAGTTGATATCACTCAAAAATTTGAAAACATAAAGTCAAACCAAAGTTCAGCAGAAGGGGAAAAAACCAAAAGGTGTTTCTCTGGAGGAAATGGGCTTCAAGGTGCCAGTCCAAGGTGTTTCAGATCTCAAGTTGTTCAGTGGTTGTGGTTTGTAGCTTGGACATGCTTAGCATTTTTTTGTTTTTTAAAGTCCACCAATGTGCTGAACTAAGCCATATTGGGACCATGGGATCTTGGGACCATGGGATCCTTGGGGGATAGGGAGATATGGAGAAGAGAAAATGACCTGATGTGGTGGGAGAGGGAAGGGAACTTGAATAAGGATATACAAGGATAGAAAATGTGACGTCTTTATTCATAATAATAAAACAAAAGAAAAAAAAAGAAAAGAATTAGGAGGATTAAGAGATGTGGCCTTGTTGGAAGAGGTATGACTGGATATGGGCATGAAAGTTCTAAAAGGTCATACTAGGTCCAGTATTTCTCATTGTATCTGTTGCCTGCAGATCAGGATGCAAAGTTCTCAGATACTGCTATGTTGCCATGCTTGTCTGCCAGCAGGCTTGCTTCCCACCATGATGTTGATAGACTAACTCTCTATATCTATAAGAAAGCCTCCATGGGCAGGCAGCAGGATATACAAGGTTAGAAATGTGATTTCTTTGTTAATAATAATAATAATAATAATAATAATAATAATAATAATAATAAAATACTTGATAATATCAAATAAAAAATGAAAGCCTCCAATTAAATATTTTCTTTTATAAAAAAATTATACGATATAAAAAGTTTGAATAAAAAAAAATAAAGTCCACCAATGAGTGCGTAATTCCCTGTTTATCTTTCTGGGTTTGTGAGACTTTGCTCAGGAGGATATTCTCCAAATCCATCCATTTGCCTTAAAATTTTAGGATATCATTTTTTCTCACTGTGATTTTTGAATTGACAATGTGTGTTTTTCTGCATCTGTATATGTTTCTTGTGCTTTTTCTTTGGCACTATATCTATTCATTTGTTTGTTTTGTCCTAATTAGGTTTATCCTATTTTAGATTTTTTTCTAATAACAATAACCAAGAAAAGATATAAATTTGTTTTTGTGATGAGGTGGAAAGCATTTGAAATTATCTGGAGAACGGGGACCATAATCAAAATATATAATAATCTATTTTATTTTTTTAAAAAATCGTTTATTTTTCCTAAAAAAGAAATAAAACAGACTGAGAAGAAAAAAGGAATATGTAACAATGGCATTATGTAGAGTGAATAGTGGTGAGATTGAATGAACAGCAAAAAACTATATTAAATATAACTTTCAGATCTCAATCTGTTCAGTGGTTGCGATTTGCAGCTTGGGTGTTTTTTACTAATGAGTGAATACATCCTCTGCTTATCTTTCTGGGATTATGATACCTCACTCAGGAGGATATTCTCCAAATCCATCCATTTGCCTGCAAATTTTAGGATATCATTTTTTTCTTACTGCTGAGTAGTACTCCATTGTGTAGATGTACCACAGTTTGTTAAACCATTCTTCAGTTGAGGGGTATCTAGGTTGTTTCCAGGTTCTTGCTATTATGAATAATGTTGTATGAACATAGTTGAGCTAATGCTTCTGGGGTGAGAATGTGCATCTTTAGGGTATATGCCCAATAGGGGCATTGCTGGATCTTTGGGGAAATTGATTCCCAGTTTTATGGCAAACCTCCATAATGCATTCCAGAGAGACTGAACAAGTTGACACTCCTACCAACAATGGATGAGTGTTCCCCTTGCTCTGCATCCTCTCCACCATAGGCTGTCTTCTGTGTTTTTAAACTTAGCCATTCTGACAGGTGTCAGGTGTTATCTCAAAGATGCTTTTATTTGTATTTCTCTGATGGCTAAAGATGATGAGCACTTTTTTAAGTGCCTTTCAGTCATTTTTAATTCTTCTGCTGAGAATTCCCTTTTTAGTTCTGAACTCCATTTTTTAATTGGTTAATTAAGGGTTTGGGCTCTAGTTTATGGAGTCCTTTATGTATTTTAGAGATCAGTTCTCAGTCACTTGTAGAGTTGGTGAAAATCTTTTTGTATTTTGTATGTTGTAGTTTTTTCTTTTTTTGAAATATTGGGTTTTATTTATTTTTTATTTTCTTTTATTATTATTATTATTATTAACAAAGAAGTCACACTTTCTATCCTATGTATCCTTATTCAAGGTCTTTTCCCCCTCCCAAAACATCAGGTCATTCTCTCTTCTTCACAACTCCCCACACACACCCCGGGCAGGCGGAAGGTGGTCCCAAGGTCCCACTGTCCCAGTATTGCTTAGTTCAGCCTTCACTCCTGGCAGATCCAGTTTTCCCCCTGCCACCTCAAGACTGAGTCAGGTGTTCCTCTAGGGGGAGTGGGATCCAAGAAGTCAGTTACTGACTGTGTCCTTGGCCTTACAGAAGTTTCTCAATTTTAGAATGTCCCACACATTGATTGTTATTCTTAGTGTCTGTACTACTGTGCCAATGTGGTAGAGAGTATTTCTCACTTTCTTCTATCAAGTTTAGTGTGGCTGGGTTTATGTTCAGGTTTCTGATCTGCTTGGATTTGAGTTTTGTTCAGCCTTATAGATTTGGATCTATTTGTATCTTTCTACACATTACCATCTTGTTATGCCAAAAGAATCTGTTTAAGACACTATTTTTTCCATTAAATGTTTTTGACCCTTTGTAAAAAATCAGATGTTCCTAAGTGTACAGGTTAATGTAGGGGTCTTTAATTTGATTCCACTGATCCACAAGGCTGTTTTTATTACTGTGGTTCTATAGTATAACTTGAAATCGGGAATGGTGATGCCTTCTGAGGTTCTTTTGTTGAGCAAAAATTGTCTTTTCAATCCTGGCTTTCTTGTTATTCCAAATGAAACTGAGTATTGTTCTTCAAAGGCCTATAAAAAGTTGTGTTAGGATTTTGATCAAAATTGCATTTAATCTGTAGGTTGCTTTTGGTAAGATTGCCATGTACACTATGTTGATCTTACCTATCCAGGAATATGGGAGATCTTTCCATTTTCTGATATCCTCTTCAATTTCTTTCTTCAGTAATTTAATGTTTTTGTCAAACAGATCTGATTCTTCTTTGATGATAATTATACCAAGATATTTAATGCTATTTGCAGCTATTATAAAGGGTGATTGTTCCCTTATTTCTTTTTCAACCCTTTTATCTTTAGTGTATAAGAAGGATGCTGATTTTTTGAGTTAATTTTGTATCCAGCTTCATTAAGGTGTTTATCATTTGTAGAATTTCTATGGTATTTTCAATAAAAAGAAATGAAAATGGGATCCACACAAGTATAAAGTAATATCTTTGAAAAGTTATTTATTTTCAATTAAGTTAGAAAATCTAAAAAGTGAAACAATGATCATGATGGTGATGTGGTGCACAACTTTAATTCCAGCACTAGGTGGGCAGGGGTGGGTGGATTACTGAGTTTGAGGCCATCCTGGTCTTTCCAAAGAGTTAGTTCCTGGTAGCCAAGGCCACACAGAGAACCCCAGTCTAGAAAATCAAAACAAAACAAAAAAGAAAAATAAAATAAATAAAAATAAGATATTTTCAAACCAAATACTTGCCTGTATCTATGACATAGTACACTGTGATCATGTATTCATTGTCTTAAGTAGGGACGGTTCTACCCACATAAGTCAGTAAACTGAATAATATATATTATTCCATAAGAATATATATGGAATTTAAAATAAAAAGTCACATGTCATTCTCTCTATATTTTTAAAAAGGCTTTGATAATATCTATCATGTCTTCTTAAAATAAGTCCTAGAGAGAACAGGAGTGAAGGGGACATAATTTAACATGAGAAAGGCTAAATCTGACAAGCATACAATCAAAACTTTTAAATACAGAAAATGTCAAAGCAATACAAATAAAATTAGGACTGAAACAAGGATTGCCACTATCCTCAATTATTTTGAATATAGTTCTTGAGACCTTATCTAGATCAATGAGACAAAAGAAAAAAATGTACACAAAAAAGAAAAGAAAGTTATCCTTACATGCAAATGAAATGATATACTTAAAAGGTCCCAAGAATTTCATGATAAAATTTCTAATAATGGCTAATAATTTCAGCACTGTAGCATGATACACAATCCACTTTAAATAAATCAGTAGACTTTCAATTTACCAACAGGTATTACGCTAAGAGATTATATTCATATTCTTACCCATGAAAGGATCAAAATTTTTCTGGGACTAAATCTAGCCAAAGATGTGAAAAACATCAACCATGAAAACTTTTAACTATCATAAGAAGGATTTTGAGAAGAAACTAGAAAATGTAGAAATACTTCATGTTCAAGGAATGGTAGGGCTTATATTGTGAAACTTATCATTCTACCAAATACAATTTGCCAATTCAATGCAATCCTAATCAAAATTCTCACACCATTCCTAATGACAATAGGAAAAATAATCTCTGCATTTTGGTGATTATTATTTTCTTATAATGATCTCTGTCTATAGAAAAGATAAGCTGCCTTGGTGAGGAGTGAAGACTACACTTATCTGTGGGGATACAAACAAATATTCAACATGTACTTAGAAATTATGCTGATAAAATGACAGTTACAGGTTCTTCTCCACAATCCATGACTTCACCATCCCTGGCTATTTGGCTATATTTTCAGGCATTATTTCCCTCATGTTGAGAAAGTCTTAAGCTTAATTAGAGATTGGTTGGCTAGCACCAAGGTATAGTTGTTGTCACTGCACCCTTAGTGTTGTTGTACCATGATTTTCTTTGTGGTTCATAGTAGGTATCATACCTAGTAGAACTGTTGGTTGTCTCTTTTGCAAGCTTGCAGGGTAACTTCTGATATCATGAAAGCTAGTCCTCATAGAGGAGTCTTTCAGTCAGTTTCAACTTAGTGGCTTCTGGAATCTGTGTCCAAAGTACATTGTGACTTTAGCAATAGGTACTTATATTTCACCTCTTGAGGATAACCAATAGATATAAGAATAGTACATTATGATTTGGGAGTCTCTTGGACAAACCCAATGAACAACTCAAAAGTTTCTCATGCTTGATTCTGAGATATTTGTTAGATGGTTTTTGAATCTTGAATGGAACGTTGTCAGTCCAAAAGAGAAAATTTTATTTCTTGTTTAAGTGTAGTATAGATATTTTATACAAGTAGTTGGTTATATGACTTTTCATGAATTTTTGATACATTGCTATACTGTCATTTTACCTATTTATCTTTGATTTGTTTCCCTCCACCCAAACTAGGCCCTTCATTTTTTCCAATTCCTTCATCAGATCCTTATACTTTGGTATTTTCATTTCTATTGCTCACCAACTCCTCAAGCACAAACACTGAATAAGAGTTCCCTTTTTCTCAAATTTTCCCCAAGCATTTGTTGTTAGCTTTTTGTTGATACTGACCATTCTAATAAGGGTATGAGTAAATCTCAGAAGGGTTTTTATTTAAATTTTCCTTATTGTTAGCAACAATTCGCAGTCTTCAGAGATCAGGTAACTACATGGAAGAGGAGACAAATAAGATAAGAGCTGGAAGGGATAGAGGTCACTTGGAAAAAAATGCCCACTTAATCAATGGAGGGAGAACCATAGGAACTTACAATGACTGAAGAGGCAAGCATATCAGGCTCTGCACCAGTCTTCACAAGGTACTATGTATATATATTATAGCTTTTAGCTGAATACTTTTAAGGGAATCCTGAGTGTATGAACAAGTGGATCTCTGTTATATCTTATCTTGAGATACTTCTTTATGTTGGGTTTCCTTATCCAGCCTGGAAGTGAAGGTTTTTGTTTTTCTTACTATATTTAATTTTTTCATGCTTGATACTTTTCTCTTAGAAGCCTGTTCTTCAATGCTCAATTTCATTTGGAATAACAGGAAAGCCAGGATTGCCAAAACAATTTTGCTCAACAAAAGATACTCAAGAAGCATCATCATCCTTGACTTCAAGTTATACTATAGAGCTACAGTAATAAAAACAGCCTGGTACTGGCATGAAAACAGACTTGTGGATCCATGGAATCAAATTGAAGATCCCGACATTCACCCAAAAACCTATGAACACCTGATCTTCAACAAAGAGTCCTAAAATACTCAGTGAAAAAAAAAGATAGTATCTTTAACAAATGGTGTTGGCATAGCTGAATGGTAGTATATAGAAAGATGCAAATAGATCCAAGCCTTTCACCCTGCACAATTCAAATCCATGTGCATCAAAGACCTCAACATAAACCCAGCCACACTGAACCTGATAGAAAAGAAAGTGGAAAATACCTTCCAATGCATTCGCACACATGACCACTTCCTAAATATAACACCAGTAGCTCAGACACTAAGAACAATAATCAATAAGTGGGACCTCCTGAAACTGAGAAGTTTCTGTAAAGCTAAGGGCACGGTCAATAAGACAAAACGACAGCCTACAGAATGGGAAAAGAATTTCACCAACCCTACAAGTGACAGAGGACTGATCTCTAAAATATATAGAGGACTCAAGAAACTAGAGCCCCAAACCTTGAATAACTGGATCAAAAAATGGTGCTCAGAAATAAAAAGGGAATTATCAGCAGAAGAATTAGAAATGGTTGAAAGGCACATGAAAAAGTGTTCAACATCTTTAGCCATCAGAGAAATGCAAATCAAAACAGCTTTGAGATACCGCCTTACATTTGTCAGATTGAGTTAGATAAAAGACACATATGTCAGCCAATACTGGAAAGGTTGCGGAGCAAGGAAAACACTCCTCCATTGTTTGTGGGAGTGTAAGCTTGTTTAGTCCCTCTGGAGTACAGAATGGAGGTTTCTCAGAAAACTGGGAATCAATCTCCCCAAAGACCCAGCAATACCACTACTGGGCATATATCGTAAAGATGCACATTCACACTCAAAAGGCATTAGCTCAACTATGTTCATAGCAACATTATTCGTAATAGCAAGAACCTGGAAACAACCTAGATACCCCCAACTGAAGAATGGATTAACAAACTATGGTACATTTACACAATGGAGTACTACTCAGCTTTGTGAAAAAATGATATCCTAAAATTTGCAGACAATTGGATGGATTTGGAGAATATCCTCCTGAGCAAGGTCTCACAAGCTCAGAAAGATAAACAGGGGATGTAGTCACTCATTGGTGGACTTTAAACAAAAAAAGCTAAACATGTCCAAGTTGCAAACCACTACCACTGAATAGCTTGGGATCTGAAACATCTTGGACTGGCACCTTGGAGCCCATTCCCTCCAGAGAAACCTCTGACACAGTCTTGATGTGGGAATGAGGAAAGCAGATCTGCCTAGAGTGGATGTTGAACTAAGCCACCTTGTGACCTTGGGACCTCCTGCCATTGCTGGGGAGAAGATAAACTGATGGAGAGAAGAATGAGTGACTGGGAGGGCCAGAAGGGGAAAGGGAGCCTGAACAAGGTGATACATGGATAAAAACTTATGACATTTTTCTTCATAATAAAAAAGAAAAATGGAAACATTGTTCCAACAACTAGATCAAAATTATATAAAAAAGAAGCCTGTTCTTTTCTAATGAGAGAGAGAAAGGGAGTGGATCTGAAAGGGAGGGGACCTGGGAAGGAACTGAGAAGATTAAATATATTTAATCAGAGTATATAATATGTAAAAGCAACTTTTTAATAAAAGGGAAAAGATATTTCTTAACCACAATTTTTTATTCTTTTGAGAACTGCAGTATACAGTGGGCAGTATATATATATATAATATGCTACATGTATTAATATAATACTATGTATCATATTATGTATTTATGTTCAATGAAATCCTAGTCAAATCCCTAATTTTTCAAAGACATAAAATATCTATCTCCAAATTCATGCAGAACCACTAAATAACTCACTACCAAAACCCATCTTGAGCCAAAAGAACAGTGCCAAAGAATGAGTGTCTACACCTTGAATAAGGATATACAGGGATGAAAAAAAAATTCAGAGGGAAAGCTGAACACAAAGTAAATATATGTGTAGCAATCTTATTTTGCATTATCACCCTTGATAAGTCATGCTTATGATTTTTATCTTCTTTATAGTTATTGTTAACTTTTCAGCATTTTAAATTCATTTTACTGTTTTTTTGATAAATACAAAATAAATAAATAAAAAAAAGAATGAGTGTGTCTACCTATCCTGAGGATCTAGAAGCCAACCATAAGCAGCACAAACACAATTTAACACTACATTTATTAGGCATTACTTCATTACAAAATTTGCTTCATAAATGTAATATCAAGATAAATCTCAATGTGTACCTGCTCTCCTTTTTCTGTTTGAGTCAGATTCCTAGTTTCTATAACAACTGTTAGGCTAAGTGGCTTGAAATGCTGCATGTAGAGTATTTTGATCTTTTTAAAAATCAATTTCAAATGTTTTGATATAAGAAAAACTTGAAAAGCTACCTAGATAATGCAGAGAATAGAAAAACAACTACTACTTATTTATCCTCATTTACCACTTACATCAGAGCATGTTGCCTTCTAGAGAAAAAAATGTATTTTTGTTGTTGTTGTTGTTGCTGTTGTTGTTTTAGGTGGAATGTTGACTAGGATCATTTGTTAATTGTAATTGGATCATTTTGTTTTCCATAGGTAGAATACTTTATAAAGGAAATAAGGAAAACACTGGTGTAATATAAGCCCAGAAACTTAAATTCCTCTAGTCAGAGACCCATTCATTGGTAAGAGTAGAACACAAACTCTTATAGTAAACACAAACTAGACTAGAAAATATCTGTCTATTAACCTTTTTATAGCAATAAAACTCAAGAACCAAATGAAGATTCAGAACATGAGAAAAATTCTTAAAAAGATATATTTTTGTTTTGTTGGTAAACATATGTAGAGTCTAAAATTTATTTCATTGTTTAAGGTATTTTCTTTTATTTTGAACCAAAGTTGAATCTATCCCAGGCTGGTCATGAACTTGCTATGTAACTGAGGATGGCCTTCAAGTTCTAGTATTTCTACTTATTCCTCACTGTTGGTAAAATTGTATATATGTTCTCCAACAAACATTTTTTTGTTGTGCTTGGGATTGAACTCAAGGCTTCATGCATTCTAGAAAACCACTTTAGGAACCATTTGAGATAGCTGTAAATAGAGTAAATAGAAAGTTAAAAAACAAAATTTGATGTGGAGAAAAATAAAGAATGATATGTTTCAGTGAGAAGTGGTTTACCTCTGGAAAAATTCAATTGTAGAATCCAGAGAAAACAATTTTGAAAATTCCAATAGTGTCCATGAGTATAGAAAAAGATAAGTAGCAAGGGGAAACAAAAACCTTATCAAAAAAGAGGAGAAAAAAATAAAATAAAATGCTACAAATTTTAAACAAAATAGTAGCCAATGGAATCTAGAATGATTTTGAGGAGATTAAAAAGAACTACAACTGAAATAAGCACTGAGTTCTAGACATGGTGATGCATTTCTATACTTTCATCAGTCATGAGGCAGCAGTAGGAACATTACTGGAAATCAAAGGCAAGCCTGGCCCACCTAGACTATTCCATGTCAACTGTAGCTAAAATATCATAACCATAACAGCATAATAATACATAACAATTTTTAGAGCAAGGTGTAAATGTACGGAGAAATTGACAAAAAATAGGATATAAAACCTCAAACTGAGAAACAAAGCAAAAATATAAACAATAGTTGCAAACACTTTAAAAATATTAGTAAGTCATTATCTATTTAAATAAAGAGAATACATATTTTCTAAAATGCCTGTGGATCATTTATAACAATCAACTACATATGTTAAAATTTCAAGGTAAATAAGTTTCATAATTTATTATAGGAAAAAACAAATCTTATAATATTGTTTGTCCTAATTTGCTTTCTATTGCTGTGATAAAGATTATAACCAAAAACTGGTGAAGGGTGTTGTTCATTTAGCTTACATATCACAATCACAGTTCACTTTGAAGAGACATCAGGGCTGGGACTCAAGCAGGGTAAGAACCTGGAAGCAAGAATAGAAGCAAAAGACATGAAAGACCATTGTTTACTGGCTTGCATTCAGATGCTTGCTCAGCCTACTTTCTTATAAAACCCAAGAATATCTGCCGAGTGGTGGTACTGCAGAGTGAGCTGAACTCTCAAAGATGAATTAATCAAGAAAATTCCCCTGAAGTGGAGACTGATCTAAGCATTATTGGGTCAGTGGGACCATAGGTCTGTCTGCTCCCTGCCCAGGGAGGGGATGGGGAGTTGCAGAGAAGAAAAATGACCTGATGTGTTGGGAGGGGGAAGAGACCTTGAATAAGGATATACAGGGAAAGCTGAACACAAAGAAAATATAGGTGTAGCAATCTTATTTGTATTTCTACCCTTGATAAGCCATGCTTATGATTCTTATCCTCTGTATAGTTATTGTTAACTCTTCCGCATTTTAAATTCTTTTTACTGTTTTTTTTTGATAAATACAAAATAAAGAAGGAAAAAAAAAGAATTATAACTTTCTCTCAAAAAAAAAAAAAAAAAGAAAATTCCCCTATAGTCTTGCCTATAAAGCTAACTGATTAGGAAATTTTCTCAACTTATGTTCCTTCTTCCCTGATGACCTTATCAATGTGTTAAGTTAGCCAAACCTGACCAGAACACTGCTAGAAAAAGATATTCTATGTAGGAGAGGGGCACAGGGAAATCTTCCATTCCATTTTAGCACATCTATTAGTATTTTAAATTGAAAATAGATTTTCTCTTATACAATATATGCATGTTTTCCTCCCTCCACTCATTCTTGTCCCTCCACATATATTCTTTCAGATTTGTTCCCTCTCTATTTCCCATGAGAAAAGAACAGGCCTCCAATTTTCATTAATCAAGTTGTGTTTAGTTATAGACATTATTGAGCTATCATACATGTAACTTTCCTGTAATTTCTAGAAGATAGTACCTAACAGGAGCACGTTGGTCCTCTTCTATTATAATCTTCCTGCTCTTTCTTCTGCAATGTCCCTGAGCCTTAGGTGCAAACACTATATTGTATATTTATCCATGTGGTTTGGACACCTCATGATCAGTTGGTCTCTGCATATTAACAAGCTGTAGATTTTGATAATAATCTTCACATGGTGGCTCACAATCATCTATGATGACATATGGTACCCTCTTCTGTGTACTGCATACATAACAAATAAATCTTTTTAAAAGAGTGAGTATGAATCTGAGAGGTCTAATAATTGAGTTGGATGTGGTGCGTGATGTAAAATCACCAAATAATATATATATACATACATAAAATAGAGAGGATTATTTGATGAAAGGTGAAAATCAAATTTAATTATGAGTATAAATATAAGCTTTAGAAGGAATTGCTTGTAGTAGATTAATAGTAGTAGTTCTTCTTTCACATTTTCCTTGGTAGTTGACTACTGAAAAAGGAAAAATTAGTCTTCTCCATGAATGAGGCCTCTAATTGTTTTTCATCTCCAGAATCATATTGATATAAGCAACACTGAATAGAATCATCAAGTTGTATTTGTATATTTAGGTGTATTTGTGCATATATGTAATAATAATAATAATAGGACATAAATTTGAGAGGGAATAAGGAGAGCTTAGGCATAGTCATAGGGAAAGAACATGGGGAAAGTTTAAGGCCTGAATTCAAAGCGCATAAATATCTCTTCTTACTGTTACCTCAAAACACTGAGTCTTTACAGAACTCTGTTACTATTAATTGGAAAAATGTTAAGCAAGCAGTACTAATGAACTACAGAGAAATCTGTGTATCCACTTGCTCTAAGCAGACCCAAGAAGTATGTTGGAAATAGATAAATTACTTAAAGAAAACACCAAAAACAAAAAAACCATAACACAAAACATTCAAAAAATTTGGGACACCACGAAAAGGCTAAACCTGAGAATAATAGGACTAGAAGAAGAAGAAGAATACCAGCTCAAAGGCACAGATAATGTATTCAATAAAATCATAGAAGAAAACTTTCCCAACCTAAAGAAGGAAATGCCTATAAAGATACAAAAAGGTTACAAAACACCAAATAGAATAGAACTCCCCCCAAAAAGTCTGCTTGCCACATAATAATCAAGCCACAAAACATACAGAACAATGAAAAAATATAAAGAAAGAAAAAAAGAACTGCAAAGTAAAAGGGCTATCTAACCCATAAATGCAGACCCATCAGAATAACACCTGATTATTCAGTGGAAACAATGAAAGTGAGAGGATCCTGGCCAGAAGTTATACAGACACTAAAAGAGCATGACTGCTAACCCAGATGACTAAACCCAGCAAAACTATTAATCACCATAGGTGGAGTAAGCAAGATATTTCACGACAAAGACAAGTTGAAACATTTTCTATCCACAAATCCAGCACCACAGAAAGCACTTGGGGAAAAACTCCAACCTAAGGAACCCAGATACACCCATGAAAACACAAATAATCGATAACTCCACAGAAGAAAAACCCTAAGGAATGAAATACACACAAACTATCACCAAAAATAAAAAGGAGTACCAATCAGTGGTCATTAATATCCCTTAACATAATTGACTTAACTCACTTATGAAAAGACACACCCTAACACAATGGAAACAAAAACACAAGCCAACATTCTGCTGCATACAAGAAACACACCTAAACTCCAAAGACAAAAACATACTCAAAGTAAAGGGATGGGAAAAGACTTTTCAATCAAATGACTCCAAGAAACAAGCTTGTGGTGCTATCCAACAAGGTAGATTTCAAAGTAAAATCACTTAAAAGAGACCAGGATGGACATTATTTATTCATCTCAGGAAAAATCAATCAAAATGAGATCTCAATCCTGAATATTTATGCCTCTAATATAAATGCACCTTCATATGTAAAAGAAACACTGCTAAAGCTCGAATCCCATATCAATTTTCACACCCTAATAGTTGGAGACTTCAATACCGACTTTCACCCTTGGATAGGTCAACCAGACAAAGAGTCAACAAGTAAATAAGGGGTCTAACAGATGTCATGATGCAAATGGGCTTAATAGATATTTACATAAGTTTCATTTGAACATAAAGGAAAATACATATTTCTAAGCACTCCATGGAGCTTTCTCTAAAACTGACCACATACTTGGTCATAAGGCAAATATAAATACATACAAAAATGGGAATAACCACTTGTATCTTATCAGACCACCATGGCCTCCAGTTAGAATTCAACAACTAAAATCACAGAAAGCTTACAAACTCATGGAAACTGAACATCTCTACTTTGAACCACCTCTGAGTCAGGGAAGAAGTTGAGAAAGAAATAAGACTTTCTAGAATTTAATGAAAAAGAATTCACAACATACACAAACTTAATGGGAAACAATGAAAGCAGTGTTAAGAGGAAAATTCATAGAACTAGATGTCTATATAAAAAACCAAGAGAAAGCTCACACAAGAGACCTAACACTCAGCTGAAGGCTTTAGAACAATTAGAAGGAAACTCACACTGAGAGAGTAGACCATAGAAATTATTAGGGCTGAAATCAGTACAATAGAAACAAAGACAACAATACAAAAAAAAATCAATGAATAAAAAAGTTGGTTCTTTGAAAAAGTCAACAGGGTAGACAAATCCTCATCCAAACTAACCCAAAGACAGAGAGTACTCAAATTAGCAGAATTAGAAATAAAAAGGGGATATAACAACAGACCCCCAGGAAATTCAGAGAATTATCAGGTCATACTTTGAAAATCTATACTCTACCAAAATGGAAAACCCAAAAGACATTGACAGCTTTCTGGGCAAGTACCAATTACCAAAATTAAGTAAAGAACAGATTGAAGATCTAAACAGGCCTATAACACCAAGGGAAATTGAAGCTGTTATTAAAAGTCTCCCAAAT
The DNA here is from genome assembly GCA_004025045.1 of Sigmodon hispidus. Taxonomy (NCBI): domain Eukaryota; kingdom Metazoa; phylum Chordata; class Mammalia; order Rodentia; family Cricetidae; genus Sigmodon; species Sigmodon hispidus. The sequence continues at coordinate 12,623 of PVIH01016290.1, read as the reverse complement.
AAAAAAAGCCCAGGTCAAGATGGTTTTACTGTAGAATTCTACCAGACATTCAAAGAAAAACTAATACCAATACTCAAAAAACTGTTCCAAACAGTGGAAACTGAAGAATGCTGCCAAATTCTTTTTATGAGGTCACAATCACTCAAAGATGCAACAAAAAAAGAGAATTACAGACCAATCTCCCTCATGAACATTGCTGCAAAAATACTCAACAAAATTCTGGCAAACCAATTACAACAACATATAAAAAAAGTTATCTATTGCGATTAAGTAGGCTTCATCTCAGAAATGCAGGGATGGTTCAACATATGAAAAACTATGTATGTCATCCATCATATAAACAAAATGAAGGAAAAAACACATGATCATCTCCTTAGATGTGGAAGATGCTTTGACAAAGTCCAACAGTCCTTTATGATAAAAGTCCTGGAGAGATTAGGAATACTGGGAAGTATTCTTTGTCAAAAATCAGGTGTCATAGGTGAGTGGGTTAATGTCAGGGTCTTCAATTTGATTCCATTGATCCACATGTCTGTTTTTATGCCAGTGCCAGGCTGTTTATAATACTATAGCTTTATAGCATAACTTGAAATCAGGGATGGTGATACCTCCTGAGGTTCTTTTGTTGAGCAAAATTGTTTTGGTGATTCTTGCTTTCCTGTTATTCCAAATAAAATTTAGTATTGTTCTTTCAAGGTCTGTAATAAAATTGTGTTGAGATTTTGATGGGAATTGCATTGAATATGTAGATTGCTTTTGGTAAGATTGCCATTTTTACTATGTTGTTCCTTCCTATCCAGGAGCATGGGAGGTCTTTCCACTTTCTGATATCCACTTCAATTTGATATTATCTGATTGAATGTAAGAAATAATGTTCAACATCAATGCCAAATATTAACCAATACTTGGATAAAAATATGACTTTATTCATAATGAAAAAAAGAAAAAAATTAACCAATACTAAGTGTCGTGGAACTATGTTCTGGTACATTGTTATATTTTGTGCTTCCAACTGATTTAATAAAATGCTGATTGGCAGAAGGTAGAAAAAAGTGTAGGTGGGGCTACCAGACTAAGAAAACTCTGTGTTCAGAAAGAGCAGTAAAGAGATGACAGGAGAGATGCCAGGGGATGCAGAGAAAAGAAGACAATCATGCTGCTCTGAGAAAATGTACCAAGCCACATGACTAATCAGATTAATGAAAACAGATTGATTTAAGAAGAAAGAGCTAGCTAAAAATATGTCTGAGCCATAGGTCATTGAGCATAAAATTAATACAAGCTTCTGTGTATTTCTTCGGAAATTTGGGACTGCTGGTCCAGATCTTGGGGCTAGCCTATGCCAGAAACATCTCGTAACAACTAAGCTTCAATAATACTAACAGTGTTCGTTCTCAATGGTATTGTGCAGCAGTAAACAAATGAAATCTTAAACTTTGCGGGCAAATTGAGAGAACTACAAAAAAATTGTCCTAGATGAAGTAACTCAGAAAGACAACCATGGTATGTAATCACTAATAAACTGATAATAGATATAAAGCAATCCACAACCCCAGAGAAGCTAGGTAACAAAGCAAAACCTAAGAGAGACATCCATGGGAAGAGGAAATAAATAAGATCACCTGAGTAAATTGGGAGCATGTGGAGAATGTGTAAGAGGAAATGGGGAGAGAGCACGAGGGAACAGGAATGGTAGAGTTGGAGGAAGGACAGAGAAGAAGAATAATAAAATAGATATCTTGACAGAGAGAACCATTTTTGGGTTAGGGAGAAACCTGGTGCTAGAGAAACTCCCATGAATCCATAAAGAAACACAATACTTGTAATGTCAAGTGTGTAGTACTACCTGAAAAAAAATAGCAACTTGATCACAGTGAAAATCTTTTGGAAGTATTTTTGAATTGAGTTTGCTAATATTTTATTACTTCTTCCAATGTTTGAAATTATAACTGTAACATTTTCTTTTCTCTTTTCTAAACTCTAAATTCATCCATATAGCCATATGGGCATATATATGTATATACATACACATTCCTTAATATAGAAATAAATATAGTTTGCATAAAATTACTTGTGTGTATATTTTCATGGCTGAGCATTTGGTTGAAACACAAATTCTAGGTGTTATTAAATAAAACCTCATAGCCAGTTACTGGGGGAAAAACTAGAATATCAGAGAGAGATAACAGACCATAGTCAATTCTCACCCAGCCAACTTCTCAGGGTAAAACCTATCTTCAAGTTTCCTCAGCCTGGCTCATGGCTTCTACAGAATACCCTTCTGTCTTCCCAAGTCTGCCTTAAGTATCTTCTTGGCCAGTTGTTTCACTTCAGGTTTCAACATCATAATCCTAGAATTAAAGGTGTGTACCACTCCTGTGTGGTAGTTAGGCCTTGAACTCACTGAAACATAGAAATACCTGTGTCTCTGGAGTAATGGTATTAAAGGCATAGATCACCACTCAGTCTTTCTCATGCTGGGATTAAAGGTTTGAGTTACCAACTGTCATTCCTGTGCTGGGATCAAATGTGTGAGTTACACTCTCTGACCTTTGGCTTAACTGTGGGTGGATCTGTTCTCTGGTATTCCAGACAGATTTTATTAAATATAAAATATATTATTCCATTTGGTATTGGATAACTACTTTGTGTGTTTTTCCCTGGGGAAGGCTATTTCTCCTACTCTCAGATTCCATAGTTCCCTCTAGTTCATCCTCTAGGATTGAGGTCTCTTGGACTTTGCCCAGTCTACATTAGCATGTATATCCTTTTGTCATTGTTCAACATATAATGTAAGGCAGTCATGTTAGGAGCATTTTATGATTGTAGCTTCTGACATTCCTAGAAGATATAGTTCTCCCAGCATAATTCCAGATTCTCTGGCTTTTATAGTCTTTCCATTTCCATTTCTATAAAATCCCCTGGGCATTAGGTGTGGATGTTGTTCTATAAATATATCCATTACAATTGGGCTCTACTATGCATTTTGATTGGTTGTGGTTTTCTGCAATAACTTTCTTCTTTTGCAAAGAGTTACCTTGATGAGTGGTGAGGACTAAGCTTATCTGTGTATATAAGAACACATGGTTATAATGTAGTAGGGATTATGCTGGTTTAGTAAAGTAGTAGTCATATGTTCTTCTCCATGTTCCATGATTTCACTAGCTTTTGGTAATTGGCTAGGGTTCCCGTATCAGACATAATCTCCACTCATTGATCAGGTCTTAATTCCAATTCCAATTAGAAAGTTGTTGGTTATTGCCAAGGTTTACATATCATGACTGTACATTTATTCAGAGTGCCTATTTTAGTCTCATGTAGGTTTCCATTGTCAGCCAGAGCCAATGAGCACTCAGTAGCTCAACTGTCTGTGGGTTTCCCTATCATGATCTTCACTCCTTTGCTTGCATAATCCCTCCCTCTCTTTGACAGGACTGGGAATTTGTGCCAGAATTCTGCACCTTTTTAAAGGATCTGTCACTTAACTTTTCTTTTTCTCATTAATTCATTATATTTAATTCTTAGAAGTGGATGGCACAGTAGCAAATTCAGTGGAATTTTAGGAGATCAAATGCAAATGGATACTGGTTCCAAATAGTATCATTGTAAGGAAAGCTGAAGATCCACAACATTCATGTTAAAGATTTTCCCTCTTTAAATGACATAAGAATGCTTTGTTTTAAGGTCCACTTTAGTTGTAGTATTTTCTTCGACTGATGTTTCTATTTAAGCTACTGAGTCTTCCACTCCAGAGATTCTTTCTTCATTTTCTTGGATTCTATTGGTTATGCTTGTATCTGTATTTCCAGCTCTTTTCTTCAGGTTTTCTATTTCAATCGTTGCCTCATTTTGTGCTGTTTTTATTTCTTCTTTTTCAGTTTTTAGTTCCTGGAATGTTTCTTTCATATTTTTGGTTTATCTTTTCTTGGTTTTCTTTCAAGGATTTGTTCATGTCTTCCAATTTTTTGTTTGAATTTTCTTCTATTTTTTTACGGGAATTTTTTTTATATCTTTTTTGAAAGTTTCAATGTTCTTCATAAAGGTGTTTTTGGTGTTGTTTTCTTCTACTTCCTCTTCATTGCTCTGTTCAGGACTTGTAGTTGTAGAATCACTAGTTTCTTCTGGAGTTGCCTTGTTGTTCTTTATATTATTATATGTATTTTTGCACTGGCATCTGCCCATAGCTTCAGTAGTTCACAATTAGGCAGCTCCTAGTCAATTGTGGAAAGAGGACTCGTGTCCCTCTTCTCCTCTTAGCAAGGGTCTGCTCGATCTCTGACTCTGCTCTGGGCAGGGGTCTGAATTTCAAGGCCTTAGTCATTCTCTGGTGATGTAGTTTGCCCTAGAGGTGGGGCTGGCCATGCAATGTCCCCTCTTTTAGTTGTGGCTGGTGAAGCCCCTCACAGCCAAACCCTAGTTCTATCTGCTAGGGAGGGTCTGGGATCAAGCGCCACAGATGGATCCTGGTCCTGGAACACAACATTCTGGGCGGGGAATCATGTGTCGGGGCCTGCTCACCTCAATCCTGGACGGAGACTGAGTGTCCTGGGTCTTATCTCATAGAATAACAAATATGTAGCTTACTTTTATTTTTAAAGGATCCCACAGTTAGGAGACAAAATATTTAGAGCAACTTAGAATATTTGAAACAGACTGAACTTAAAGACTTTAAGACTAAAAAAAAAAGCCTTTAAGACTTCAAGTTATAATGTGTTGTATATTATGATGTTGATATTATTATAAAATATCAGGGTAAAATATAAAGAATTGGTTATGGTTTAACAGGGATTTGTTGTGTCAAGTTGACAAGGGATCAATTTGGTTGATAAGTTTAACATTTTTTTGTCAAATTGACATATAATAGCATCATGTGGGATGAAGGACCCTCAGTTGAGAAAGTATCTCCATAATTTTGGCTTTGGTCAATTCTGTAGAATACTTTCCTTATAAATACTCCATGTGTATCTAAACCATCTTATTTTATGTGGTGCAACCCAAGGGCACACATTCCTAAGTTGTATAAAATTAGTAAGGTGAGCAAGCCCAAGAATGCAAGCTAGTAAATGGTGTTTTTTCATAGCTTTTATTTCAGTTTCACCCTCTAGGTTACTGCTTTTCTTCAGTTACTGTCTTGGGTTCTCTCAGAGTTGGACAGTGTGTAGGCCAAACAAATGCCTTCATTTCTAAAGTTTTGGTCATGATATTTATCACTGCAATAGAATACAATATAGATACCACTTTAGGATAAAAGAATGGACAAAGGTATTTCCAGAAAATGAGGCAATAAAATAGGTGGGGGTAGCTATTCTGATAGCTGATAAAAAGTATAATTTAAACCAAAACCAATCAGAAAATTAGGATAATTCATGCTCATCAAAGGAAAAGTCTACAAGGTAATATTAAAAGTGTAAACATGTATGTACCAAATATATGTCACCATAAAAGCAAATGGATCTAAAAAACAGCTACAGAAATTTCACCAAAGCATTAAGAATACAATTTCTTCATAACAGCTTGTGAAATATCCAAAACCAACTACAAATTAGAACACAAAGCAATTTTCAACAAATTTAAGATGAACTGAAATAACATGCTACATATCTTCTGATCACAAAGAAATAACATACATATTATCTGAAAGCAAAGACCACTAAAACTTTCAACAACAGAAATACAGAAAATACACAAATGTATACAGGGTAAGAAAGACACTACTAATGAAATTAAGAAGGAAAATTTAGAACCCTAGAATAGGATAGATGGATGGACATCTGTCTGGACCTCATGACCTGTGTCCAGAGGGAGTGAGAGGTTTGAAAATCCTACCCCAACAATCCCAGGGGACACATAGCTGACAGATAGACACTACCTTCAAAGCAAGTTACATTGTCATAGATGGACTGAAATCTGTCTGGACCACATGATCTGTGTCCAGAAAGCAGTGAGAGGCATCCCATCAAACTGCTCAACCCACTGCCAAGAGAGGAGTGAGCGATGGGCATTTCTCTGGACCATGTGGTCCTGTGGCCTGACCAGAGTAAGAGATCTTGCAATCTTCATGTTCAGAGCATACAGGAGACACAAGAACCCTGTAAGTACAACTGACTAAGACCTGACTAAGAAAGAACCAAGGAAGGAATGGGCAAACACTAGTGCAAGAATACATATAATAATATAAAAAACAACAAGGCACCACCAGAAGAAGCTGGTGACTCTACAAAACCAAGATCTGAACAGAGCAATGAAGAGAAAAAAGAAGGAAACAGCATTAAAAACACTTTAATGAAAATTATAGAAGCCTTAACAGAGGATACAAAAAAGTTCCCTTAAAGAAATAGAAGAAAATACAAATAAAAAATTGGAAGTGATGAACAAATCCTTGAAAGAAAACAAAGAAAATGAAGCAAGAGAAAACCAACAAATGAAAGAAACATTCCAGGAACTAAAAATTGAAATAGAAACATTAAAGGAGGCACAAAATGAAGCAAAGGATGAAATAGAGAACAAAAAAGTTCAGAAAATCAGAGACACCATGAAAAGACCTAACTTGAGAATAATAGGAATAGAAGAAGGAGAAGAATACCAGCTCAAAGGCACAGATAATGTATTCAATAAAATCATAGAAGAAAACTTCCCTAACTTGAAGAAGGATGTGCCTATAAAGATACAAGAAGCTTACAAAACAGCCAATAGATATGACCCCCCAAAAAAGTCAGCTCACCACATAACAATCAAGTCACAAAACATACAGAACAAAGAAAAATTTTAAGAGTTGCAAAAGAAAAGGACAAACTTACTTATAAAGGCAGACCCATCAGAAAAACACTTGATTATTCAGTGGAAACAATGAAAGCTAGAATGTCTCGGTCAGAAGTTATACAGTCAATAAAAGAGCATGGCTGCCAACCTAGAATACTATACCAAGCAAAATTATCAATCACCATAGATGGAGTAAACAAGATATTTCAAGAAAAAGACTGACTAAAACAATACCTATCAACAAATCCAGCCCTTCAGAAACCATTGGAGGGAAATCTCCAACCTAAGGATCCCAGATACACCCATCAAACCACAAAGTATCAATACTTACAGAGAAGAATAGCTGAGAGTAAGGAAATACATACCAGTTACCACCAAAAATATCAGGAAATATCAATAAGTGATCACTAATATCCCTTAATATGAATGAACTCAATTCACCTATAAGAAGATACACACTAAATAAGATGGATACAAAAACAAAAGCCATCCTTGTGCTGCATAAGAGAAACACACCTCAACCACAAAGACAGACACAGGGTCAGAGTAAAGGGTTGAGAAAAGATTTTCTAATCAAATGGACCTAAGAAACAAGCTGGAGTTGTTTAGATATGCCACCCTAATATCTAACAAAGTAGACTTTAAGCTAAAAGCAATTAAAAGGGACCAAGCTGGCCATTATTTATTCATCACAGGAAAAATTAGTCAAGAGGAGATTTCAATCCTGAATATTTATGCCCCTAATATAAGGGCACCTACTTATGTAAAAGAAACACTGCTAAAGCTCAAATCCTACATCAATTCTCACACCCTAACAGTAGGAGACTTCAATACCCCACTTTCACCCCTGGATAGGTCAATCAGACAGAGCCTCAACAGAAAAATAAGGAGTCTAACAGAGGTTAAGATGAAATGGATTTAATAAATATATACAGAAGATTCCACCCAAATGCAAAGGAAAATCCATATTTCTCAGCTCCTCATGGAACTTTCTCTAAAATTGACCACATAATTGGTCATAAAGCAAATATCAACAGATACAAAAAAGTGGAAATAATACCTTGTATCATATCAGATCACCAGGGTCTAATGTTAGAGTTCAACAACATCAAAAATGACAGAAAGCCTACCAACTAATGGAAACTAAAAGTCACTCAGTTGAACCACCTCTGGGTCAAGGAAGAAATTAAGAAAGAAATCAAAGTTTTCCTAGAATTTAATGAATTCAAATGAATCCATAATGTACCCAAACACAATGAAAGCAGTGGGACACAATGAAAGCAGTCTTAAGAGGAAAATTCATAGCACTACATGCCTATATGAAAAACTTAGAGAAATCCCACACTAGAGAACTAACAGCACAGCTGAAAGCTTTAGAACAATCAAAAGCAAACTCACCAAAAGGAGTAGATGGCAGGAAATAATCAAACTCAGAGCTGAAATCCATACAATTGAAACAAAAAAAAAATACAAAGAATCAATGAATCGAAGAGTTGGTTCTTTGAGAATCTCAACAAGATAGATAAACCCTTATCAAAACTAACAAAAAGCAGAGAGCGTATCCAAATCAACAAAATCAGAAATGAAAAGGATGCCATAGCAACAGACCCCCAATCAATCCAGAGAATTATCAGATCATACTTTGAAAATCTATACTCAGCAAAAATGGAAAGCCTAGAAGAAATAGATAGCTTTTTGGAGAGGAACAATTTACCAAAATTAAATCAAGATTAAATTACAGACCTATAAACATAGAGGAAATTGAAGCTTTCATTAGAAGCCTCCCAAGTAAAAAAAGCCCAGATCCACATGATTTCAGTGCAGAATACCACCAGACGTTAATACAAGAACTATTACCAACACTCCTCAAACTATTTCACACGGTAGAAATGGAAGGAATATTGCCAAACTCTTTTACAAGGCCACAATTACCATAATACCCAAGCCACTCAAAGATGCAACAAAGATGAAGAATTACAGACCAATTTCCCTCATGAATATTGATGCTAAAATTCTAAACAAAATTTTGGCAAACCGTATACAATATATAAAAAATATCATCCACCATGACCAAGTAGGCTTCATTCCAGAAATGCAGGGAAGGTTCAACATATGAAAAACTGTAAATGTCATCCATCATATAAACAAAATAAAGGAAAAAAAAACATGTGACCATATCCTTAGATGCTGCAAAAGCCTTTGAAAAAATTTAACACACCTTTATGATAAAAGCTCTGGAGGAATCAGGAATACAGGGAAAATATCTCAATATAATAAAGACATTTTACAAGAAGCTGACAGCCAACATCAAACTTAATGGAGAAAAACTCAAAGCAATCCCACTAAAATCAGGAACTAGACAAGGATGACCTCTGTCCCCTTATCTTTTCAATATAGTTCTCCAAGTTTTAGCTAAACAGTAAGAGAAAAAAAGGAGATTAAGGAGATACTAATTGGAAATGAAGAAGTGAAACTGTCTCTATTTGCAGATGATATAATTGCTTACATAATTGACCCACAAAATTCCACCAAGGAACTTCTACAGCAGATAAACACCTTCAGCAATATAGCAGGATACAAGTTTAATTCAAAGAAATCAGTAGCCCTTCTATACACTAAAGATAAAAGGACTGAACAAGAAATAAGGGAAACACCACCCTTTATAATACCTGCAAATAGTCTTAAATACCTTGGATTAACTACAACCAAAGAAGTGACAGATCTATTTGACAAAAATTTTAAATCACTGAAGAAAGAAATTGAAAAGGGTATCAGAAAATGGAAAGCTCTTCCATGTTCCTGGATAGTTAGGATCAACAAAGTGAAAACGGTGGTAGTGTAAGCTTGTTCAGCCTCTCTGGGATGCAGTTAGGTGGTATTTCAGAAAACTGGGAATCAATCTCCCCAAGTATGCAGCAATACCACTCCTGGGTGCAAATCCATAAGATGCACAATAGCACTCCAAAGGCATTAGCTCAACTATGTTCATAGCAGCATTATTGCTAATAGCAAGAACCTGGAAACAGCGTAGATGCCCCTCAGCTGAAGACTGGATTAACAAACTGTGGTTCATCTACACAATGGAGCACTACTCTGCAGTAAGAAAAAAATGATATCCTAAAATTTGCAGGCAAATGGATGGATTTGGAGTATATCCTCCTGAGCAAGTTATCTCAAACCCAGAAAGATAAGTAGGGGATGTACTCACTCATTAGTGGACTCTAAACAAACGAACGAGCAAAAAAACAAAAAGCAAAGCATGCCCAAGCTGCAAACCACAACCACTGAAAAGCTTGGGATCAGAAACACCTTGGACTGACTCCTTGGATCCCACTCCCCCTAGAGGAACACCTGACTCAGTCTTGAATTTGTGGGGAGAAAACTGAATCTGCCAGGAGTGGAGACTGAACTAAGCAATATTGGGACAGTGGGTCCATGGGACTTTCTGCCCAGAGAGGGGATGGGGAGTTGGATTCTCTTCAGTAACTGTGACCCTGTTTCATGCTGCCAAACCTCATATTTTCTCTATGATCCCTTCAAATCTTGGGACCTCACTACAATTGAGAATATATTTTTCCAAATAATATCATGGACTCTTTTTAAAGGAACCCAGTCTTGGTACATGGAACCAAACTGCAGCTTCCTCTCACCTACCTTTTAATACTGATGTATTCATTGCAACCGAGGGTAAACCATCATAAAGATCTCTCCTGATCTCATAGCAAAATCATCTGCGTTCTAGGACTTCTTTATCTCTGAATCTCACCATAGCAGAATAGTAACACATGGAAGACATTTACACATTTATCAAGTTCAGCTAACATCTTTAGATACAGCCTTGTTCTCCTCTGAATGTAATTTTCTGTGTGATAACCCTGAGGAAACACATCCCAGAAGATTTTGTCTCATTGAGTCAGATTTCTTGTTAATAACAGGAAATTTTTCAGACCCAGCTAACCAGAAATAGTTTCACAGTTTAGCAAAATTTCACCTCAATGATGCTGGTTCTACCTTAATCACAGCTTTTTCTTCAGATCCGGCTGACAAGAAACCACACATTCAAAATTCAAAATATATAGACATCACTGATAGAACCTTTATGTCACTATCAAACTTCTCTCTGAAATTTTACAAGTGAGGTCCCCATCATCAGTATTACCCTAATTTTTATCATCCAAGATCATAAAACCACTTACTAAACTCCAGGGTGTTGATGATCTTTTTAGCCCAACATTCTAAGTACTTCTCTTTTCTCCCAAAAGCAACATGTCAGGTCTGTCACAAAATTACCTCATTATCTGGATATCAATTTCTTCACTTGTTTTTGTTGCTATAATAAACACCATGACTATAAGCAACTTGAAGGAGAAAAGCTATATGTGGTTTACACTTCATGAACAATGTTTATCATTGAAGGAAACAAAAACTGAAGCACAGGCCACGTAGAAATATGGCATTCTAAGTTTATCTCTATGTCTTGCTCACTTTGCTTTAATAGAACAACTTAGAACTAACTGTGCAGTGGTGATATCCTTCACAGCAGACTAACTGTTCTTTCATCAGTCATCAGTCAAGAAAATGTCCCTATAGATTTGGCTGCAGGCCAATTTCATGGAGACATTTTCTCAATTGATATTCTCTATCAGGTTGTTTCAGTTTAATAAAAAAATGAAATATTATAACCATTATAGATGGTTTTTACTGTTGATAATAAAAGGTGTTTCCTGGAGACAAGAAAAAAAAAAAGGATCCTTATAGTGACTGCTATCAGGTTAACTTTATCCTAATGATAAAGTGCTTCAAAACAGCTAACCCACCATATAAGGACATTCCATGACATAAATCACATGATCATCTCACTGGTTGTAGAAAAGACCTTCAACATTTAGCATCCCTTCATGATAAAATTCCTAGAGAATGAATATAGAGTATACAGGGAATATATATCAACACAATAAAAGCAATATACAATAATCCTAGAATCATCCTATATCATGCTATTTTTTAAAAAAATCTGAGAACATTTCTATTAAAAATAGGAACTAGAAAAGAATGTCCATCATTCCTATTCCTGTTTAATATAGTACTTGAAGCCTTAGTGCATTATGTAAAATCTTAGCTAGAAATAGAGCAAATTTGCACGGCTACTCACCTCCACCTCCAATTGAGTGAAAAGATAACTACTGGGGTCCCAGAAGGACAGACTCAGACCCCGCCCAGAGAGGTGACAGGAGGCACACAAGCCCGAGTGCCACAACTGACTGGGAGCCACCTAATCGTGAACCACTGAAGCCATGGGCAAACGTCAGTGCAAAAACTTACATAATAATACAAAGAACAACAAGGTAACTGCAGAAGAAAGTGGTGATCTTAGAAATACAAGACCTGAACTGAGCAATGAAGAGGAAACAGAAGGAAGCAACACCAAAAATTCCTTTTTGATGATCATCGAAGCTCTCAAAGAAGATATGAAAAATAGCCTTAAAGAAATAGAAGAAAATACAAACAAAAAATTGGAAGAGATGAACAAATCTATAAAAGAAACATGCCAGGAACTATGAACTGAAATAGAAGCAATAAAAAAGGCACAAAATGAGGCAAAGACGGAAATAGAAAATCTGAAGAAAAAAGCTAGAACCACAGATACAAGCATAAAAAACAGAGCTCAAGAGATGGAAGATAGAATCTCTGAAGTGGAAGACTCAGTAGTTCAAATAGATATATCAGTCAAAGAAAATAGTAAAACTAAAAAAGCCATATCTCAAAATGTTCAGGAAATCTGGGACACCATGAAAAGACCTAATTTGAGAATAATAGGAATAGAAGAAGGAGAAGAATACCAGCTCAAAGGCACAGATAATGTT
>PVIH01016289.1:12480-46244 GCA_004025045.1 Sigmodon hispidus | reverse complement strand
CAGCCACCCAACCACCCAGCCACCCAGCCACCCAGTACTCAGCCAGTCACAGAGTAAAAGTAAGATGTACAGAAGTAAAAGAATGGTAAAAGCCCAGAGGCAAAAGGTGTAAGGGATAATTTAAGAAAAGCTGGTGAGAAACAAGCCAAGCTAAGGCTGGACATTTATAATTAAGAATAAACTTCCATGTGTGATTTATTTAGAAGCTGGGTGGTAGGCACCCCAAAAGAGCAAAACTAACATCTAGTAAAAAACAAAAACAAACAAACAAAAAAAAACTAACATCTACTTTGTCCCCATAGTCTCCCAGAAACACATAGTGCTTTCTGGAGGGAAGCCAAGTTCCAGTGAGAGAGGCAGACTGAGAAAAACCTCCTGAGACTTTAATCACAATCCTCAGATTTCATTTTCCTTTAGTGGAACAGTCTTACCTGGCTTCTCACTTATTTTTAAATTCTTTAAAATTATATGTATAGATATACATATATATATATTTCATCTTAACTCAATCCATTTCCAATAATCTGTTTAGCCATGTGGCTTGGTAACTTTTCTGAGAACATCATGGTTGTCTTCTTTCCTCTGCTCCTGCTGGTGTCTCTCTTGGTGTCTCTGTTCTGCTCTTCCTGTTCCCAGAGTTTTCTTAGTCTGGTATCCCTGCCCACACTTCCTGTCTGCCTTTGGCTAATCAGTGTTTTTTTACTAAACCAGTAGGGGGGCAATTATTTGCAATGTAACAGAACATAATCCTACTACAGTCAATGCTACTATTTTATAAATTTCACTTTCCAATGAGTTGCAGAAATACAATTAATTTCTGTGCACTAACCTTGTCTATATCTGCCTTCCTAATTTATTATTTAGATTTTCAGCATATACATTGTTATTGTAAATATCATTTCATGTCCTTTCCTATTTTCATGTCTTAAAAAATTATTTTATTGTAATTTTGGGTAATGAATTATAGACACAATATGCCTGTAAATGCATGTGGAAATGTATAACGTAACTGCAGGCCTAAGTACCCAAGACCAAACTCAGGTTAACAGGCTTGGCTGCAGTCCCCTTACCTGATGAACCATCTTACTCTTTATTTTCTTGAGACATGGTTTCACTGTGTGGCTCAGGCTGGCCTACAGCTCACTACATAGCCCAAGCTTGCCTTGAGCTCATGGTAGTTCCCTCCTTCAGCTTCTGCAGTACTGGCATTGAAAGTGCGTGCAACCACCTCCCCTCCCCATCCCTGTCTCAATTGCCCAGGTTTTTGTCTTAGGTGAGCATTGAACTTTATCATAATGTTTTTGCTATCACTCTTGATGATTAATATGAAAAAGACCAATATAAGAAGAAAGCAAATATGGTTTTTTTCTTACTCAGTTAATGTGATTAATCAATTGTTTTTCAAATGTTGAATCCACTTTGCTTCTTGGAATAAATCTTAGTGCACCATTATGTATTATAATTTTAAAGTGTCACATTGTTTAATTTGTTGATACCTTATTTAGAATTTCAGCTTCAAGGTTCATGGGAGAAAAATGACCAGTAACATTACTTTCATGTATCATCTTTTACAACTGTTAGGATTATGGTTATATTGTCTACTGTCTACCAAAACTGAGTTGGGAAGTGCTCATTATTTCACTATAGTGAGAAAGAAGTTGTATTGGTGTAATTTTTCATCCCTCAGTGTTTGGAATGACTTTCTAGTGAGGCATTGCAGGCCTGGAGATTTCTTTGTAGAAAGGGCTTTAATTGTGAATATAATTCCTTTACCCAAAATGAGACTACTTGGCTCTTTTCCTGTTAACATATTTTGGAACTATGCTATTGAGAGCATATTTAGGGTTCTTGGGTGCTCCTTCTGAGTTGATACTTTAATCATAAACTACCACGCTGTATCTATTAACAATACCTTTTGCTTTAAAGTCTCTTTTTCCCACATTAACTCAGCCCTGATAGTTTTCTTGGGATTGGGGTTTATTTTTAGCTCTCTCTTTTCTCATCTCTATACGTATCCTAAAAACAGCACACCATTACTTCTTGTTTTGCAGTCATTTGGACAATATTTATGTAATATTGGTACTGACATAGAGTTAATCTATTAACTACCTGATTTTTTTATTCATTTCTGCTAATCTTTATATTCCTCCCCCTTCCCTTAAGCTGAGGACTTTTAGTTGCACATCTTTTTGTTATTATTCTCATAAAGATCACTGCACAGGAAAATTTCTCAACCTCAGCACTTTGACATTCTGAGGCACCCATTCCTTCTGTGAGAAGAAGTCCTTTGCATTACAGGGCCTTAGGTTGCTTGGCCCTTGGCCTCTGCCCAGTGGCAGCATCCTCCTTCCCTTCCTGTCATAAAAACTATCTGCAGATATTGTCACAGAGACTCTAAAGTAGCAAATCCACCATATTTGAGAACCCCTACTCCAGAGTATTGCCTGATAGTGTTGATCCCACAAGTCAAGACTAAGACCACTGCCACTGTTCAAAGCCAAACTCAAAGCAAGCTTTAATCAAATCAAATACTGGCCAAGTTGATAGACTCTGGCCAAGTGGAACTCTGAGTCCCAGGAGATGGACACTAGTTACAACTTTCAGAGGCCTAAAGAGGCAATCCCCACAATGCCTCTGTATTTCTCATCAGGTCCAATGAGGGGCAAGCATAGTTCTGACATATTTCCTACCACTCACCTGCCTCCTACATATGGTCACGAAAATGAGTATAGGTGGGTCAAAGAACTTGTTTAGGGGAAGGAAAACACAGGGTTTGTTATCTCCCATTAAACAATAGCCTCCAGCATTTTAGGAAATATCTGTCCTTGGGCAAGGGGCTTACAAAGTTAGAGGCATTTTTCTTTCATGGATCTCTTTGGCACAGTAATTAAAATTTAAAACGTAACTTTGACTTTCACATTAGCTACACAAGGCAAATTATATCTGTAATGATTTTTATGGTGCTTACATTAAAAAGAAAAGCAAAGTAAAATTAATTAAAACAGTGTCTCTTTTTGAGCAGTTCTAGCCAAATAGTTATCATTTCAGTATGTAATCAATGTAAAAGTTTTATATTTTCTTTTCTTTTCTTGTGATTATGACTTTGTGTGTGTTTTTCATCCTTATTGGTGTCTCACTTTGAACTGATCAGAGGAAGCAGCCATAGGCTTATGCGTTTGAAGAACTAGTTTTTAGCCGGGGCTGCTGATTGGAAGGTTTTGGAACCTTTGTGGGATGTTGGCTAACTGGAGGAAGGAACTTTCCCGTAAGTAGGCACTGAGGCTTACAGTCTCAGCTGACTTCCAGGCTGTCTGTTTCCTGAGCTCCAACATGATGTAACCAATCACCTTCCACTGACACTCACTGCCATCCACACAAGCCGCACCCATCGTTAGGCCTTTCTTCACCGTCATAGACTATTTTTCAAACCATGAGCTGAAATGATTCTTTTGACCTTTTAAATGGCTTTGTTAGTTATTCTGTTACAGCTATGATCTAAACAGGAAGATCAGCCACAGGAAGTTGGTACCAATCAGTGGGGCTGTTGTGATAAACCTGACCATCGGTGTGCAGGCCTTTGGAATTGGTTTGTGGCAGACATGTAGGAAAGTTTGGGCTAAGAAATCCCTACAGTGTGCAAACAGAGCTAAATGGACACTCTGGTAGGGCACAACAGTGCTGACAGAAATTTAGGAAAGACTGTGCTCTTAAGTATTCTGGATTGGTGTGTGTGGGGGAACTTTTATCTAAAATTGGGTTAGAGAACACTCATGTTAATTCCAGTAAAGAATCTGGCTGTGTTAAACTCATACCCTGAAAACTGTGAGTTATGCTGAATTTTTAAGTAGTGAATATTTATTTATTTATTTATTATCTGTCTGTCTGTCTGTTTGTTTGTTTGTTTATTTTGCAGAGTGAGTTTTCAGACAGCACAACATTCAGGCTATGGTATTGTTACCACTTGTTGAATTTAGCTTTGTTGACAGTGAGAGACAGCAGAAAAAGAGCAGAAGGATGCAGGAAAGGCCCAATTTGGTGCTTTGGAAAGAGATGTGAACCTTTGGAGTTGCAGACAGTGCAAGTGGGGAGAAAATAGTTGTAACTGTTAATGATATTAGTGCTAGTAAAGGGCACATGCTGTGTGGGATGATAGAAGCAGTGCGAGACATCGTTTTTTTTTTTTCCTTCCAATTTTCTGCATGAGTTTTATCATAACTGTGACAGAAACAATGTAGGAAGAAAGGGCTGGTTTCAGATCACAGTTCAGAGGACACAGCCCATAGAGATGGAGAAGGATTGACCATAGAATGTGTTCCTGACTATGGCTTGAGTTCTGTCACACCAGAAGTCAGAGTGCAAAGCTTGGGGAAGAACCAAGGACTGGCTATAATCAGGGGCCACTCCTTAGCGACTACTTTCTTCAGTGAGGCTCCAGGTCAAAGCTTCCTAAATGACCTCACCATCCAGAGAGCAAGTGTTTGAACACAGGAACCTGTGGGGAACATTTTGCACTAAACCTACAGTATATATAGTGTGTGTGGCTAACAAAATGGACAATGCTCTAGCCACTTTATTTTGATGTATTGTGGTCATTAGTAAATAAGGCTGTGCTACAGTTCTCTCCAGAGACCTTCTTGGTAAATGCTCAGGCTCCAGCATGGTAATCGGGGTATGTGAGCTGGGCTGTAATGGAAGGAGTGCCGCAGAGAGAGAATACCCGTGCTTCTTCCAGCTATGAGACCTTTAGCGATGAGCCTTTTTTTTTTCCACTTGGAAAATTAATGTGTTTAATCAGCCTGCAGGAATTTGAACTGTAATTGGACCTCATTAAGAAAAAAAAAAAGGCAGAAAGGACTTTCGTCTACATCTATCAAGGGATGGTCCTAGAGATGAAGAACTGAGCCAGGTTAACAATAGGAGGGATCTTCCACTCACCATCCTAGGGTTTTTTTTTTTTTTTTTTAAGGTAGTTCTTTCATTTCTTACTTCTTTCTATTATTAACACTTAAAATTTATGAATAAATGAATACCTTACAATGAAAAAAGGCCAGTACAGAAAAACCTCAAAATTGTTAGTTATTTGTACAAGGAAAAACTATCTTTTATTCATACACATTAAACAAAGCTTGAAATGTGTGTTTTTCAAAATATTCTTTCTTTTTCTTACTTTTGAGGTTATAATAAAATTATATCACACACACCCCCACCAGTTCCAAGGTTATTTTCACTTTGAAACAATAAAAATAGGGAATATTTGAGATAGAAATCTTTTTCCCTCAGGCCTGGACTTAAACAAACAAAAATCTTGGTGGCATAATTTATAGATATATAACAGAGCCTCCACACTGGGGATGGAGACAGCCTGCTGAGAAGAGACAATGGAGGAAAGCTGGTGCCCGATCTCCTTTCCTCAGAAAAGGAGGGTAAACTACCTCACACCTTTCTCTAAATATCTTCTGCCTTTGCCTGGTGGTTTTCTCTAAACCTCAGGTGTGATGGAGAACATTTTCTCCCCAGTTTGGCCAAATTATAAGTAAATCTATTCTCCTTTGTACATTTCGTTTTCTTTTTTAAATTTTTTTAAAGATTTGTTTACTTATTAATTATGCAGTATACAGAAGAGGGTACCAGACATCATCATAGATGGTTGTGAGCCATCGTGTAGATGCCGGGAATTGAACTCAGGACCTCTGGAAGAGCAGTCAGTGCACTTAACCTCTGAGCCATCTCTCCAGCCCCACATTTTGTTTTCTAAGTATTCTTGAATACATGGAAATGGAAGTGGCAGGCCATAACCTGAGACCATGTGTGCTGCAAACAGCAAGGCCAGAAAGCCAGCCCATCTAAGCTCTTGGGAGCCCACATTCACCACAGTGTGCCCCAGCTCATGGGGTTTGACTTGCAGTCTTGTTTTGGTCCTATCCCTCATTATTTCATTTTCCTTCCTTCTTAAATAGGAATATTTAACCTGTGCTATTACTGTATCTTAGAAGTACATGACTTTCTTTTTTATTTTCACAGAGGCTCACAGATAAGTTTATTTTCAGTCTTAGAGAAGATTGAAGACTGTTGCTTTTCGTATTTGTTTAACAACTCTAGAATAATTTAGAAATGAGCTTAATGCATTTAGCATTGTGAGATCAACACCAGCTTATAGGGGGAGCAAGAAAAAAATACTATAGTTTGTATCTTAAGCGTTTCCAAAGGCACATGTTTAGATTTGTTCTCTGGCTTGATGCCTTTGGAAAGTGGTACAAACTGGAAGAGATGAAGTTTAGCAGGAGGTCTCCTGGTTAATGGGTGTCCATGTAGGTATTTGCGAGGTCTGATAAGAGTCCTAAAGAAAGTAGGAATAAAAGGAATTGTGGAAATAATAAAAAAGAAAGAAAGAAAACAATTCCCCTAGAATACATTTTTTTTAGAAAATTATAGGCTAATGCTCTTGTTCACTGTAAAGATTTGTTATTCATATTGGTTTAATAAAATCTGATTGATCAGTAGCCAGGCAGGAAGTAGAGGTGAGGCAAGCAGGCTAGGAGAATTATGGGAAGAGGAAAAACAGAGCAGGAGATGACAGCCAGATACAGAGGAAGCAAGGTGAGAATGATGCACTGAGCAAAGGAACCAAACCATGTGGTAAACATAGATAAGAATTATGGGTTAATTTAAATGTAAGAGCTTGATAGTAATATGCTTGAGTTACTGGCCCAGCAGCTACTATAATACTAAGCCTCTGAGTAATTATTTCATAGGTGGCTGCAGGACCAGCCGGGCGGTACACAGAAGCTTCTAACTACAAGGTATACATTTCAACATAATGAAGGCTAATGCACAATAAATCTGTCACCAACATCATTCCAAATGGATGAAAAGTCAAAGAATTTTCTCTAAAGCCAGGAACAAAATAAGGATGCCACACTCTCTCTGTTCTTATTCAACATAGAACTAAGATTTTAGCAACAGCAATAAGACAAGAGAAAGAAATAAAGAGGGCAGAGTATGGATGAAGCCAATGTTTTCTATTTGCTGGAGATGTGATTCAGTATTTAGAATACCCTAATGACTCCACTAGAAAATTCTTAAATCCTATAAACACTTTCATCAAAATAGATTACAAAACCAACATTTTAAAATTAGTGGCTTTTCGGTATTATTCCAGCAACAAATTTGCCAAGAAATAAATCAGGTGAAAAAAAAATCCCATGCATAATAGCTTTAAAAAGAAAGAAAGAAAGAAAAGTATCCAGCCAAAGAGGTAGAAAATCTTTACAATGGCAAAAAAAAAAAAAAAAAAAAAAAAACTGAGGCAGATATTAGAATATGCATAGGCCTCCCACACTCATGGATTCACAGAGTTAACTATGTTGAAATGTCTGTATTACTCTAATACACAGACTTAACACAACCCTCATGAAGATCTACTGATGTACTTCATAAAATCAGAAAACAACAACCACAAAAACCCCAAACCTAAAATGTATATAGAAGCACAAAAAGGCTCCAAGGAATCTCAGCTATAGTTAAAAAAATAAGCAATGCTGAAGCCTCACTACATCCCTCTGAAACTGCACTACACAGCACAGTACAAAAACAGCGTGCTAATTGCACAAAACAGACACATGGACAAACAGAATAGACTAGAGGTTCCAGAAATAAGCCCATATGACTATACACATTCCCCTCCACACACAAATGCACCAGGCTTTCTTTTAGGGGCCACCAACCAACTCCCAGATCATGACTCAGAGACTTACGAGTTAGGGATGCTCAGCTTAGCTTAGGCTCATTCTGGCTAGCTCTCTTTAACTTACATTGTTTCTTTTTATCTATCTTTTGCCTCGGGTCTTTTTACTTTTCTTTCTGTATGTCTTACTTTCCTGCTTCCTCCAGGGTATGTTTGTCTGGCAGCTGCCTGAGCTACCTGCTTTCTAGGACCAGGCATGTGCTCTCTTCCTCCCTCATTCTTCCCACCCCTCTCCAGAGTTCTCATCCTACTTACTGAGGATGAAACGACCCCATTAACACAGGAAACAACCCCAGGAATTGGCAACAAAACTGAGTGAAATTAAAAGGCTTCTGCACAGCAAAGGATGAATCAGTAGAATGAAAAAACAGCCTGCAGAGTGGAAGACATTTGCCAAGCATATATGTGACAGGGGATTAATTTCTGCAGAGACCTCCAAAAATTAAATACCAATAAAGTGAATCATCCAATCCATGAACTAACTAATTAAATTGAATAGACAGCCCTCAAAGGAAGAAATTCAAATAGCCAATAAATATTTGCAAAAGTATTCGACATACTTAGCCATCAAGGGAAATACAAATTAAAACTGCCTTGAAATTTCATTTCACCCTTGTTAGAATGACTATCATCAAGAAAATAAAGGCCAGAGAATACTTGGCAGGGTATAAGGAAAGAGGAATCCTCAGATGCTGTTGATAGACATGTGAACTAGCACTGCCACTATGGAAATCAGTATAGAGGTTCCTCAAAAGTCTACAAATAAAACATCTATAAATATAATTCAACAACAGTCCTGGGCATATACACAAAGGGCTCTAAGTCAGCATGCTAGAGAGATACATGTGTCTCTGTGTTTATTGCTACACTATTCACAGAAGCCAAAATAGAGAGTTGGCCAACCTTCAGATGGATGTTTAAGGAAATGTGGAATATATGTGCAATGGAATTTATTCAGATACTAAAAAAGAATGAGATCATGAAGTCTGTAGGAAAATATACAGAACAGTATGAGACAGTTCCTCACAGTTAAACCAATCAGTACATTAAATACAATAAGCCAGATGTAAAATGACAAAGATCATGTGTTTTCTCTCATATGTGGAACCCTAGTTTTGTATATGTGCATAACACAAAGTAAAAAGGGGACTATGAGAAGGAAGACGTTCCAAGGGGAAGGGGAGATGAACAAGAGAAGGAATTGGGATGTTTGCGTTATAATAGCAGAATGCAAAAGTGTGGGGAAAGAAAGGAGCCCATCAAAGAAAAGGGGGTGGAGAGGGTAGTCAGGGCAAGTAAGAGCAAAGTTTAGCAATTTCTATGTATGAAAAAAGTCACAATGAAACCCATTTCTTTGCTCACAAAAACAAAAAGTATGATTAAAATTATAATTTTTCTGAAAAGAGCAAAATATAAATTTATTAATTCTTAGATGTTTCATACAATGTATCTTTATCACATTTACTCCAAGTTTCTCCCTCTAGCTCCTTCCAGATTATTCCATCTCCCTACCTACCCCAAATTTTGTGTCCTTTTGTTTATTAAGAACCCATTAGTGTTGCCCATGTACTTCTGGAGTGTGTTTGACTTATCAGGAGCTACACTCTTAAGAAAATTGACTCTTCCTCTCTTAGAAATGATCAGCTGCTCTTAGAGGTGGGGGCAAAGGTACACCTTCCTGCTCTATGTTAGAAGGCTGAGTGGCTTGAACTGTGTGGTCACCCTAAGCTACTGAGAGTTCAAGAGGGCAGCAGCTTTGTCATGATTTTATTCTGGTTTTACCCAACCTCTGGCTCATACAATTTTTCCTCTCCCTCTTCCATAGTGGTCCCTGAATCGTGAGAAGCGGTATTTGGTAGTTATAAGTTTCTGTTTTAACCACTATTAATTATACAAAGGAGTATCTTGTGAGGACTGAGAGCTGAACTAACATATGAAAAGAGAGAGATGAATTGAGAGGGCAGTTTGATACTATGTCCATTGATAAAATAATAGTATTAGCCCTGAGGATAATGAGTTTCCCAACGATGGCTTCTTGTCCAGATTTACAGTACCAGGCATGTATTTCCTCCTGTGGAACAGACCTTAAATCTAATCAGAAAGCAAGTGGTTACTCCCATAACATTCATGCCACTATTGTACTTATGGGCACCTTGTCCTTCTGGTCATTGCTGAAGCAAACTATCAATTTTAATGGAAATATAAATTTCCACAATACTTGCATCAAATATTTAGCAGATTTTATAAAACATTTGCACAAATTTGTAGGGTCCTACATGACCTTTCCCTGTGCTCTGAGCCATGAGGCAAGGCTTGTGGATTGCTGGCTGTGCTTCTGTGCTTAACATCCTGTTCCAGTAAGTTTCTGGTTTCTTGCCTGTGGAGGTTAGAACAGGTGAGTTTAAGTTAGAACAGGCAAATTTAAGTTGTTTATCTCAAGTCAGTAATTTTCCAGCCACCTGGGGAATTTCCACTGTGCTCTGCCCCAGGTATTTGGGTCTGACACCTGGTCTCAGTAAATGGCATTCAGAATTCTCATTGCACGAATGACCCAGTCTTGTGTCTGTTAATCTCCAGGCCATTGTCCGACTCACCAATGACCCCTGTAGCATGGATGTTACACAAATTGTTTGTTATTCAATTTTTGTCATTTTAAGTCTAAAATTTTAATTGTTTTACAGTTTCTTTACAATGTATTATTCTGAAAAATCTATAACTTTGGTAATGTATTTTGTTGCAGAATAATATTATCTATTCTTCCTACTATATCTTATTCACAAGTAGAATTATCATTATGACTTCAAGTGAAATTTTCAAATTTGTAATAAAATTGGGCTATTTTAACTTAGGTATTAGGAATCAGAGTATCCTTTCTATGAAATATATGTCATTTTGCCTCTCTTTTATGAGTTGCTTACTTTTCATTGATTTGAAGAAGTTTTTAATCTATTCTTCTAGAATAGTCATCTATCCTTTTGTTGTGAGCCTTTAATGGATGAACCATCATTCCAACTCAAGAATAGCTCATTGTAATCATTTTATATTGAAAATATTTTCCCCATCCTATAATTTTTATGGACTTTTCTATGAATATATTATACTAAATAAGAAACAAAAAATATGGGCGTGATGAGATTGAAATGTTTGTAGACCATCTAAGTGGGGGTATCTAGACCACAGATGAAAATGTAGGAATATGCATGAACTTTCAGAATCCCTGTTTCAGATTCTCCAAGACTAGCCCTTTAAGTCTGATGTCAGTTACTCACTGAGCATCAACTACTACTGCCTTAATGGCCAATTCAATGAACTCTATGGGAACAATTGGGTTTACAACTGAATCTTAGTCTTGAATCTTCCTATGGAGTCTAGAATTAGATGAAGAACAAAAGGCCAGATGACTGGGAATTTAAGAATAATTAAGTCTATGAGAAATAAACATGGATAACACAGCAAAGGAAGGAGAGGGGGGAGGGGTGGAGAGAGGGAAGTACTTGTTGAAGAATATTGTTTAAAGGTATGTTACATGTGTTTATGTTGCATTTGTTTAACTCTGTGAAGCTGTGTTACTTTGCCTGTCTAAAACACCTGATGGTCTAATAAAGAACTGATCAGGGAGGCACTCAATAGTGAGGCAGGAGAAAGGATAAGTAGGATTGGCAGTCATAGAGAATAAATAGGAGAAATCTGGGAGGAGGAAGAAAGAGCAAAATGAGAAGAGGATGCCAGGTGCCAATCACCCAGCTTCAAAGCAAGCCATGGAGTAAGAAACAAAGAAAGGTATTCAGGAATAGAAAAGAAAAATCCCAGAGGCAAAAGATAGATAGGATAATTTAAGAAGAGCTGACTAGAAACAAGCCAAGCTAAGGCCAGGATTTTATAATTAAGAATAAACCTCTCTGTGTGCTTTATTTGGGAGCTGAGCAGTGGACTTCCCAAAAGAGTAAAAAACAAACAACATTTTGGCACCCAACGTGGGGCTGAATTTTTATGTAGGGCTTAAGAAAGCACGCCGGGGGGGGGGGGGAAGGATGTGGTTCCTTTAAGAGTTTCTGCCTGCTGGCAAGCCCTTGAGCAGCTAGTACATTAAATAGGAACAAAAAACTAAGTAAAGATGCCTGCTGTAGTACGAGCTTTGGAAGGTTGAATGTCACCTACCTTTGATGAGGTCATGGGTTTTTGACTTGGCTTTCATGATTGGAGAAGCAGGCAAAGCCAGTCTGTAGAATCACATGTGGAGAATCCAGGTGTAGGTTAGTAGTTTGAAAGTTTGCTCATAAGGTCAAAAAAGCCTAGGGAAACACAGTAAAAGAGGTTTGAATGGGGGAAAAAACCTCTAAACAGGTTACAATGTGTTTAACAATGTGCATAGGCTTAAAAAAATATAGAAAAGGAATAGTTAAAAAAAATAAAGTCTTTAAAGAGAGAGGCAAAAGAATAAAAAAGAATTAAGCTATGTAGAGATGTGAAATACATGGGGAGTCTGAGTTCTGTATGTTATTGTGTTGATTTTGAACTTTTTTGATTGTTGAGAAGCAAAAGATGTCTACTAGGAGACATGGGATTGTGAACTTGTCAGCTAAACTGAGCCAATCTAGGTACTTTAAGAATGCCTTAACTTTGATTGCTGAGCAAGGACCAATCAGCTTGTAACTAATATAAGCCTTTGTGGGATTATTTGGGACTGTGCTTCAGGACCTTGGGGCAAGGCTAGACCAGAAACTTCTGACTACAATTTGGTGAGTTATAGATGTTTGTCATCATTTATGGGGTTATTAATTGTTACAAGGGTATTGACAAGGGAAACTACAAATGAGATTAAGTTCAGGAATCTGTTTCAAAAATAGAGAGGGGGCAATATAGAAATGATAAGATAAAAGGGTAGATTATTTAATCTACTATAAACTAAAAACAACTATTAATTTTAAGTATTTTGTATTTTCAAGGACTTATGCATATTGATACACATTTAAGGTAATTTTTGTTACAACACACTGTACATGTTTTTATTCTTATTTAAAGATTTTTGTATATTGATATAAGTTTAAGTTTATTTTGTTATAACATATCATATATATTTTTGTTTAAAACATTGTACCTTTGCAATTCTAAAGTCAAGTTCTATTTTTTTAAAAAGATTTATTTATTATATATACAGTAGATGGTACCAGATGTCATCATAGATGGTTGTGAGCCACCATGTGGTTGCTGGGAATTGAACTCAGGACCTCTGGAAGAACAGTCAGTGCTCTCAACCTCTGAGCCATCTCTCCAGCCCCCAAATTCTATTTTTTAAAAGCTATTATTATAAACTATATAGGACAATCAAAAAACATAGGTCAGCTTCCCTTCTGCTGCTCCAGATCTAGGTTTTTGACCCAGGTTCTCATTCTTTGTATGGAGCAATAAAATCTCCACTCTTCACAGCATGTCCAGCCTCCCTGGTGGAAATTCTTACACACGGGCATAACATATGGTTATGTTTTATATATATAAACATAAAACATATATATATAAATATGTTTATATATATAAACATAAAACATATATATATATATATATATAAAACATAACAATTGTCCCTGGAGAATTTCCACACTTTTGGGGTCTCTGGACCGGAGAGAGTGGTGGTGTGTGGGCGGGCCGAGTGCAC
This sequence comes from Sigmodon hispidus, assembly GCA_004025045.1. Taxonomy (NCBI): domain Eukaryota; kingdom Metazoa; phylum Chordata; class Mammalia; order Rodentia; family Cricetidae; genus Sigmodon; species Sigmodon hispidus. Next base: position 32,847 of record PVIH01016289.1, on the reverse strand, counting down.
CAGGCCAGAGATGAGGAGCTACCTATGGGTGACAGTGAGTAGTGTGGCCTGACAGATCCCCCGGGAAGGCTCATGTGTGCGGGCCAGCAGCTAGGAAAGCTCAGGCAGGTAGGCCCTGACAGAAAGGCTCAGGAGCAGGCCACCGGCTGGGCAGGCTCAGGCCCCCCAGGGCTACAGATGTTCCCTAGTCCTGTAATGTTTGGTCAGGCGGGAAGAAGGCAGTGAACTTGAACTTTCCAGCCTGCCCAGGCCTGCTGTAGTGTGGGAACATATCTGTAGGGAACAGGGTACCTCAAACCTGTGACAAAAGCCATGGGACACACAATTTCTTCCTTTTCTTTGGACTTACCTCTTTTAACTCATTGCCAGTAATAATGTGGTTGTCTTTTGTGGTGTCTGTGTTTCTTTGTATGTGTGGCCCTGCTTGTAAAGAGTGCCAGGAGACAAGTAATCTCTTCCCCACTGGACTTCTAACTCACTTCCAGGATGTTAATATACTTGCTCATAATCTTTCGGTTATGACTAAAAAGTCTAAATTTGCCACCTTTTGCAGGTCAGAATGGTCAGCACTCAGAGTGGACTGGCCTCCAGGAGGAACCTTTGATTCAGCCCTCATAGGAGCAGTAGAGGAAATGGTCTACAGACCTCGAATAGGACACCCTGACCAAGTGCCCTACATAGTGGTCTGGAGAGATTTTGTAGAGAATCCACCTCCTTGGATTAAATTTTTCTTGTACCAATAGGTCGAGATTCTGGCAGCTACAGAGAGAAACTCACCCTCCAAGACTCCACTGGTTTCTAGGTCAGAGGTCCTCCAAGGAGGCAGCACAGAGGATGACATCTTCCCCCTCCTTCCTTATGCTCCTGATCCTGGTGCAGCCGTCCCACCACCAGGTCCCCTGCCAATTCAGTCAGCCCCAAAAGTCCCCGCACCTGGGATGAGGGAGGGACCAACTCAAGGGACCTGTAGCCATAGGGCAGATACTTCTAATCCTGATACCATAGTTCTCCTCCTTAGAGTGGCAGGACCCTCTGACCAGGATGGAAATCAACCACATTATTACTGGCCCTTTGCCACTAGTGACCTTTACAATTGGAGGCCCAAAATGTACCCTTCTCAGAAAACCCTAAGGAACTAATTAGCCTCTTTGAGACAATTCTCTTTACCCACCAACCCATGTGGATTGACTATACACAGCTTTTACAGGTGTTCTTCACAACAGAGGAGAGGGATCGGATACAAACCAAGGCTTGGAAGCTGATTCAAAACCCCACAGGAGAGGCCACAGCTAATCAGGCTCTCATAGACTTGGTTTTTCCCCTAATTTGTCCAGTGTGGGATTATAATACAGCTGAAGGTAAGGCAAGCCTTTTGGTCTATCGTCAGACTCTATTGGCAGGTCTAAAAGCAGCCACAAGACAGCCTGTGAATTTGAGTAAGGTGTGTGATGTGAGGCAGGGAACAGATGAAAGCCCAGGAGCATTCTTTGAACGGCCCCAGGAAGCCTTCAGGAGACATACACCCTATGATCCTGAGGCCCAGGAAAATGCTGCTGCAATGACTTTGGCTTTCGTTAACCAGTCAGCTCCTGATATCAGGGAAAAAAAAAACAAAAAACAAAAAACTACAGAGGCTGGAGCGTCTAGGAGGAAAAAAAGTATTAGAGATTTAGTAAAGGCGGCTGAGAAAATCTACAACGGAAGGGATAGTGCAGAAGAATAAGAAATTAAAAGAGAGCGGCGTAGGAATTAGCACCTTGCTAGGGTATTGCTGGCAGCCGCTGCCAAACCTGAAGAGCGCAAAAGACGACTACGATGACTGGCAGCTGAGCAGGAGGATGGAAAACCAGAGGTGATAAAGAAAGGACCGGGCTGAGAAAGAATCAATGTGCATACTGCAGAGAGGAGGGACGCTGGGCTAGAGAATGCCCAAGAAGGGCAACACTAAAGTCCTTAGCCTAACAGACAGTGACTGGGGTGTCGGGGCTCGGACCCCCTCCCCGAGCCCAGGGTAACCCTAAGAGTAAAGGGGAAATCAGTTGATTTCATGGTAGATACAGGAGCCCAGAACTTGGTATTGCTAAAGGCTAATGGATCCATGAGAGACAAAAAATAAAACTTGGGTTCAAAGGGCCCCTGGAGTCAAAACTTATTCATGGACTATCCACAGAATGGAGGACTTGGGAACTGGCCAAGTAACCCACTCTTTCCTGATTATTCCAGAATGCCCATATCCCTTGCTGGGCTGTGATCTGCTAACCAAAATGAAAGCCCAAATATAATATATTTTGCTGATGAAGGGGCTAAATTGCTTAATGAAAATGGGAAATCCATTCATGTGTTAGTGACCAGTAGTTTAACTGAAGAGTACAGGCTACATCAAACAACTACTGCACCTGACCCGAAGCTGGAGAAGTGGCCACAGGAGTTCCCATCAGTCTGAGCCAAAACTACCTGGTCACAAGACAGACTGGGCCCAGCACAGTGCTACAGAAAGTAATTTCATCCTTTCTCCTGGTTCTTTCAAGGTAATTCTGCCCCATTTTTATTCAATTCTGCAGACTGTTTCTGCCAGGGGTTCTTAAGAGGTCTTATATACCCTTCTCATCACCTATATCCGATCCAGGTTAGGATTAAAAGTGTGAACTACTCTATTTCATAGCTAGCCTTGAACTCACAGAAACAGAGGAAATTCTGTTTCTGGAGTTATGGGATTAAGGGTGTAGGTCACCATCCCCAGGCTTTCCCTGTGCTGGGATTAAGGATGTGTGCTATTGAACCTCAGCTGTTTGTCCTTGTACTCAAGGACCAAGAAATTTGTTGATCCTTGGATTTGACTGTGTGCTGTCTCTCCAGTATTTCAGGTTTTATTAAATATGTAATATATCACCACACACGCAGATGAAATAAAAAATTAAAACTCTCTTAAATAAGTAATTCATCTCTTTTAAAACTAAAAAGGTCAAATCTCAACATTCCTACTTGAAACTCTTATACAGTTTAATCTTATTTTTCACCCAGGTTGCTTTGCTTCAGGTGTAGAAGTCTTTGTTAGTGAAAGTCTGACAACTGGCTTTTCTACTATGCCATTTCTTCTCCCTCACTCATAAAGCTGGTGGATTCCTTGTAAGACCCTCTTTCTGATTCCTGGAAATACTCTATAATCCTCAGGAGCTCTCACAGTTTAACAAACACAACTGCATTTAACATTTTTTTAAATTCTCTGTAGTTAAAAAAAAAAATATAAAAGCTAAACTTTTGTGTGTGTGTGTGTGTGTGTGTGTGTGTGTGTGTGTGTGAATTCCTTTTCAAGAAAACAGTCTGTCAGCATTGTAAGGCAGTGATGGGGACCGAAAACAGACTGTAGTAATTTGATCACAAGAAGGTTATTGGGGTGTGTGTGTGTGTGTGTGTGTGTGCGTGCGTGCGTGCGTGCGTGCGTGTGTGTGTGTGTGTGTGTGTGTGTGTGTGTGTGTGTGTGGTCTTTGCTCTAAACATATTGTCTTGGAATTTAAGAAGTACTAAACTTCCATCAGGGCAGTGTTGGTGCATGTCTTTTCCAGTACTTGGTGTTTCGGGATTGTTTGCACTGACACTCTGAGACTGCCAATAAAGTTTACTTTGAATCAGAGGGCAGTGTCAGCAATTGGCTGACTGGAATTAGCCACAGAGGTTTTGGAGGATGCAGGATACAGACAGAGAGTAAGAGCAGGAGGGGGCTGAGAAAGATTTCTGGGACTTTTAGATTAGGGAAGGAAAGAAAAGAGGCCACTGGTCCATTTTCTGCCACTTTTCTCATCTCTCAGGTTTTTATCCCAATATTTGGCTCCTGAGTTTTTATTGATATTAAAATAACATAGATAAATGCATCATCACTCTGGGTACAGAGGCAGGTGAGTCTCTGTGAGTTTGATGCAAGCCTGGTCTACAGAACAAATTCCAGGGTAGGCTCCAAAGCTACACAGAGAAACCTTGTCTCAATAAACAAAAACAAACCAAACTTTCACAGAAGTCAAGGTGTAGCATAGAACTGTTTTGGCAAGAGTTTCCCTCTCTTGTACTACTCTATCACAAAAATATTCCTTGAGACTTTTAAATCTTGTCATGACATGACATATGTATCTATCCCTGTTAGACAAGTCAGGCATGGTGACGTACACCTGGAACCCCAGGACTTGAGAAAAGGAGGAAGGGATGTCAAGCATCAGAAGTTTGAAGGCATCCTGGGAAACATGAGATCCTATTTTAAAATATAAACAAAAACAATCACATCCCAAAGCCCCTGGGTCTCTATCCCACCTACCTCTGACACTTCTATTTTAACAGCCTACATCTTGCTTTTACCTGTAGTTAAACCTCGACACCATCACAATTTTAAAGTATTGACTTCTAATCATCATCTCTGGTCTTTCACTGTGGACCACCCAAGTGAAAGTGCTGGACAGAGCCAACTTGAAAGTATCAGCAATTCTCTTAGTCTTACTGAGATGTGTTGTGGAATATTATTTTAACTGGGCAGAGATGCATTATATTTGTTTATGCTGAAGAATATTATTTTAACTGTGTAAAGGCATGCTACTTTTGTTTGTGCTGCATTTGTTCAGTGATGTAAGGATGTGTGTTTAATGATGTGAAGATGCGTTGCATTTGTTTCACCTTGCCTGCCTAAGGCACCTGATTGGACTAATGAAGAACAGAATGGCCAATAGCTAGGCAGAGAAAGGATTGGTGGGGCTGGCAGGGAGAGAGAATAAACAGGAGAAATATAGGCTCAAAAAGAATGCGAGAAGGAGGAGCGAATGAGGGACATGCTCAGGGCAAGGGGCAGGCAGACACCAGACAGACAGACAGACAGACAGACAGACAGACAGACAGACAGACATAGGAAAGCAGTGAAAGTATTCTATATAGAAGTAAGAAAAGTAATAAGCACCAAGACAAAAGATAGGTAAAAAGAAAGAGGTTAATTTAAGGTAAAAGAGCTAACCAGAAACAAGCCTAAGCTAGGCTGAGCATTTAAAACTAAAATTAAGTCTCTGTGTCGTGATTTGGGAGCTGGTTGGTGGCCAAAAAGAGAAAGTCTAGTACAAAGATGTCTTATTTGTCTTTCATTCAGTTTATGATAACTCTATGCCCTCCTTAGCTAATTTAAACTCTATGGCCAACGGTGAGAGTTTACTGACTACCGCAGGAACCCCTTTTCTTTCCCTGGCTTCGTCATACTCCTAAAGCAAAACTAGTTCAGTTCAGTTCTCATTATACTCACAGATCTAAATGTGACCAGGGAGCACAAAACTGTATTGCTGCTTTTCACGTTTAATTTAGGATCGTTGATCTCCAGGGGGCCCTTAGTGGTACCCTGAGTTCATACTGTAACATTGTCTAATGTTTTCACTCTACTGCTCTGTTAGAGACTTTTTCATTCCTTTATACATTCAGTCTCTGAAGACCCTGGCTTCTCCTCCCCTCACTTCTGTCCTCTTCTGACTCTTGGCTCTAACTGCTGGATAGGCTCAGCACACTCTCAAGACATCCAGAGGAATCTGTGGAAAGAATACAGGTTTGTTTGAGAAGGATACAATGTGAGATGAGTTAAGAGTCATGGCTAATGTCAGAGACATGTTGTGAATACATGATGTAGGTGCCTAGGACACCGGAGATGAGGTGCCTTTGGATCAATTAGTATGCTAAGCATGGTGCTGTGTAAGAATATGAACAGTTAAACTTGGAATCAGTATATTTCAGTGCTCCCTAATTTTCCATCTCAAAAACAAATTCAGTTTCTTATCTAGTTAGCATATGATGTGAATTTTTATTACCTTATTCATTGCCTTTTGATTATATTAATTTTTCTTATAGAATTTATTATCTATTTAGAGAGATAAGACAACTTACAGTTTTATTAATGTAAAAACTGGAGAATGATTCAGAATAAAATGGGAAAAAATGCCATAAGTTCATTGATGTCAAGCTTCTAGAAAAAACTTTAAAAATAGTAAACTGTGTTTTTAGAGCCAAGACAGTGGTATGCAGCTACAGTCCCAGATACTCTGGAGGCCAAGGTAGAGGGATCACTTGAACATAAGACCAACCTGGCCAACATAGTGAGACCTTGTCTTGAAAAAAGAAGGAGAGTGTGTGTGTGTGTGTGTGTGTGTGTGTGTGTGTGTGTGTGGTCTGTCTGTGGGGGGGTATGTGTGTGTGTGTATGTGTGGTTTGTGTATGAATATGGTGTTGTGTGTGTGTATGTGTGGTCTGTGTATGAATATGGTGTTGTATGTGTGTGTGGTCTTGTGTAAATATGGTGGTGTGTGTGTGTGTGTGTGTGTGTGGTCTCTCTGTGTGTGTATGTGTGTGTGCTCGAGCATGTTCATATACCCACCTGTGTGTTGAGGCTGCAGGACACCCTCATGTGTCATCCTCAGGAACACCTCCTTAGGGTAGTCAATCCTTGTCTTGAAGTCCACCAATTAGGCTAGACCAACTGGCCAGCAAACCCCAAGGGATCCTCCTATTTCTTCCTCCTCAACACTGGGATTACAAACACTCACTACCATGTCCAGCATTTTCAGATGTGTGAGTTCTGGAAACAGAATTCAAGTCTTGATGCTTACAGGCAAAGAGCTTCACTGACTGTGTCATCACCCGAACAATGAGAAAATTTTGTCTTTATAAAATTAAAGCTGAAGAAGACATCAATCCACAATGTTCATGTTTATAGGTATATTATGATAATCCCAAACATAAATACATTATGTAAGGGTCAGCTCTAAATAGTAAGAATTTCCTCTTTCTCAAATGTTTATTTTGATGAAATGGCAAATTTCATACTCCTCTAGTTACTTTAAAATGTGTAAAAAATTATTGTATACTACATTTAACTTTATTGTGTTATAGAAGACAGAAGATTGTTATTCCTAATTAGTTGTTGACTTCTGAGATTAATGTATCAGGAAATATGTTTTTTGTCTTGCTGTGTATGAGAAACTCTAGTTTACCACAATACACTTCTGATTCACCATGTTCCCACGAACAACAGAACTACTTTTGTTTCTGTGGCTGAATATTTCATTATGCATATAATATGTACTGTTGTCTTGACTATAAATCAATCGATGGACATCTAGGTTGATTCTGTATCTAGACTATAATGAATAGCACAAGTAAACGTGGTTTCATTTTCTTTGAATGTGAAGCCAGCAGTAGGATTGTTACATTATCATTACATAGGTACATCTATGTTTAGATTTTTTTTTTTTGGTTTCATTTTTGTTTTTGAGACAAGGTTTCTATACATAGCTCTGGCTGTCCTGAAACTCATTCTGTAGACCAGGCTTGCCCCAAACTCAGAGATCTGCCTGGCTCTGCCTCACAGTGCTGGGATTAAAGGCATGCACCACCATGCTTTTGTTCAGTTTTTCTTTTAGGAATCTCTATACTGTTTTTCCACATGGTTTACTAATTTATACTCCTGACAACTGTATAGGATTTTTTTTTTTAACTTGGTAACATTACATTTTGTCAGTAGTCATTTTAAAAATGGTGATACGATATCAGACTGTGGTTTTGACTTATACTTTTTTATTTATTAAAGCTTTATCATAAAACTTCCCCATTCCCTCATTGATCCTTCAGCTATCCATGTAATGCCATTGGGAACAAGACCTATTTATTTTAATCTGACCAGGCCCCAGATCAGCCATCTCTCATGATGCTGTACCTATACCCACTTGACATGTTAGCCCCCATTTACCCATCAGGCTTACACTTAGTTGCAGAGTAGCACAAAGCCTGGGATTTCTGTGACCCTCATCACCACCCAGGAACTATAGCCAGGAGCTCCATGGTCCTCACTAAAGCAGGAGGCCAGGCTATGGAACTAGTACATATGAGCCCTCAAGTTGCCTGTTTATGGGTTCTCCTACCTTCGTATACCTGGGTGGTAGGACACTGTTGTGAACACTTTGTAATTTTGCCGATTAAATATATTACTTTCAAAAAACAGATAAACAAACATCTTGCAAGTAAAAAACATTATGTAATAAGATTAGCCAGGTCTAGAGACTGGAGAGATGGCTCAGAGGTTAAGGGCACTGGCTGCTCTTGCAGAGGTCCTGAGTTCAATTCCCAGCAACCATTGAGATGTCACACAACCATCTATTATGAGATCTGGAGCCCTCTTCTGGCCTGCAGACATACATGCAGGCAAAACATTGGATATATAATAAATAAAATAAAAAAATTAGCCAGACCCAAAATCTATACATCTCAGTGAACTTCAGTACAGTTAGAATAGCTATTGTGAAGCTGTGAAATTTCACATTAGATTTTACAAGTTTTTTTTAAAAAAATATTTATATTTATTTTATGTGAATTGGTGTTTTGCCTGCACCTATAACTGCAAGGGTGTCAGATCTTGGAATTACAGACAGTTGCTAGCTGCCATGTGGATGCTGGGAATTGAACTCAGGTCCTCTGGAAGAACAGTCAGTGCTCTTAACCACTGAGCCATCTCTCCAGCCCCTAGATTTTACAAGTTTACTATCAAATATATTCTTTTACACTTACTATCAAAGCATGAACAATCCGTTAAAAACCACTTAGATTTATACACTGTTTCATTACTTGGAAGCCCACCATCTGCACTCAGTCCTTCCTCCTCACTGAATAGCTACCCTTTCTTGTTCTCATTTCTACATATCACATTGTATATACATATACATTTGATTTATATATATGTATATGCATACAGGTGTTTTGGGCTAGAATCCACGTAGGAAAAAAAAAGCATGAATTTTTTCTTTCTGAAAAAAATTTAATCTTTAATCTTACACATTCTAAGTGTATTCATTTTCCAGAAAATTCTGTGATTTTATTTTTCTTTAGGGCTGAATAACACTCTATTTTATTCATGTGCTGGGTTTTCATTACTCTTCTATTGATGAACAGCTAGGGTGGTTCTGTTTCCTTGCTATAGTGAGTAAGAGAGTGGAAAGCAAGGAGTACAAACATCTCTGGTAGGTGATAGCGTTATCTATGTATATGACAAGGAATGACATGGTTGGGTCATATAGTAGTTCAGTTTTTTGGAGGAATTTCCAAGTCAATTTCCATGAAGGCTGCATTAATTTGTATTCCTACCAGCATTGAATAAAGGTTCCTTTCAATCTATAGTCTCTCTGATATTTGTTGCCAGATTTTTTGTTTGTGTATTTTATTTTGTTTTTTGAGACAAAGTTTCTCTGTGTGGTCCAGGCTTGTCCTGGAATTCACACTGTAGACCAGGCTGGCCTTTAACTCACAGAGAGTCTTCTGCCTTCTGCTTCCTGAGTGCTGGGCAAAAAGGAGTTCTCCACCACTGCCTGGCCTTGTTGTTGGATTTTTTTTATGCTAGCCATTTTAGCTGGTGCAAGGTATATCTCACAAAATGGTTTTAATTTGCATTTGTTATTAAATATTGGCTAATATTTGATTAGATTGGCTAATAGCATTGACTAGGAATATAGAATTTTTTTAAAAAGTTATATGCCACTTGTATGTCCTTTTTCCTTTTTTTGAAAACTGTCAACTCATTTGTCCATTTGTTGATTGGCAGTTTTATTTCCTTGGTACTTTGTTGGATTTTCTTTTACTATAGCCCCATGTTGGGCACCAAAGTGTTGTTGTTTGGTTTTGCTCTTTTGGCTCTTTTGTGGGGGGCTGCCACCCAGCTCCCAAATAAATCACACATGGAGGTTTAGTCTTAATTATAAATGATCGGCTTTAGCTGAGCTTGCTTCTAGCCAGCTTTTCTTAATTTAAAGTATCCCCTGAACCTTGTGCTTCCGGGCTTTCACAATTCTCTTCTGTAAATCTTACTTTCACTTTTACTCTGTGGCTGGATGGGTGGCTGGATGGGTGGCTGGATGGGTGGCTGGATGGGTGACTGGATGGGTGGCTGGATGGGTGGCTGGATGGGTGGCTGGTCCCTAACCTCCCCTCCTCTCTTTCTTGCTCTTTCTTCTTCCCAGATTTCTCCTTTATATAGTCTCCCTGCCTGCCAACCCCACCTCTCCTTCCTCCTGCCTAACTATTGGACACTCAGTGACTTATTAGGCCATCGGGTGCTCTAGACAGGCAAAGAATCACAGCCTCACCGAGTTCAACAAATACAACATAAACAAAAGTAATACCGTAAAATAATATTCTACAATAGTACTTAATTTCTGTAAATTATTTTTGATGAATAGAAGAATTGATCGTCTTCTCATATACTCATTAGCTATTTGTGTATACGTTGAGGCTTCTTTACTTAGCTCGCTCATTTTTCAGTTTTTCTGATGTTGAGGTGTTTTTAGTTCCTTATATATCTTGGATATCAATCCATCATTAGATTGATGGTTATCACACCTCTCCCATTCTATAGGTTGTCTCTGCACTCCACAGACTGCTTCCTTTGTCTATTTTTATTTTTGATGTTTGTGATTTTGATGTCACATGCACAAATCTTCATAATATGTGCATGTGTGTATTTTCTCTGCCTTCTTAAAATAATTTCACATTATCTTGTCTTATATTTAGGTCTTTGATCCATTTTGATTTGACTTTTATTAATGGTGAGAGCTTTATTTTTCTGTTTCTGCACACACATGCCTAGTTTCTCCAGCACTATATTTATTGAGAAAAGTGTCTTTTCTTTGATGTGTGCCCTTGACATCTTTGTCAACTATCAGTTGGCTAAAAGTATGTGGATTGCTATTTCTTTTTAAATATTTTAGTTTTAGATTATGCATGTGCGTGTGAGTGTGTGTGTGTGTGTGTGTGTGTGTGAGAGAGAGAGAGAGAGAGAGAGAGAGAGAGAGAGAGAGAGAGAGAGAGCCGATGCCCTTGGAGGTCAGAAGAAGGCATTAGATTCCCTAGAACTGGAACCATAAATGGTTGTGAGCCACCTGACATGGATGTTGAAAAGTCACCCCAGTCCTCTGCAAGAGCAGCATATGTTCTTAACATCTGTGTCATCTGTCCAGCCCCATAGTTTCAATGTTCTTTATGCTGTTCTATTGGGCATATGTTTTTATGCTACTATCATGCTGTTTTTGTTACTGTAGTGCTATAACTTTTTATAAGTTTGAAAATTACATTACTTTGCATAAAAATAATGGGTTCCATTTCGATGTTTTAATTTTCACATGTATTATATCATTAAAGTTTCTTTCTTTAGGGGGAGCATATTTGTTATTTGCTTTTTTGAGACAGGAGTTTACTGTATGTAGCCCAGGCTGTCTTCAAACTCTCAATGTGACCCAGCGTGACCTTGAACTTATGACTGTTGATCCTTCTGTTCTTCCCAACTGCTGGATTATATGAGTTTCCTTTGTGTTACTTTCTTTTCCTGTTTCTGTGATAAAACCTGAACCAAAAACGGCTTAAAGGGATTTGAATTTATTACATCTTACAAATTAGAGTCCGTCGTCATCAAGGAAGCCTTGCAGGGCAGGAGGTGATGCAGAGACTGTGGAGGAACCCTGCCTACTGACTTGCTTTCTGCTTGTGCTCCACTAGTTTCCATACATAAACCAGGAGCATCTGCCTGAGAGGTAGTGGGCTAGGCCCTCCTCCATCAATTAGCAAACAAGAAGAGGTGCCACAGCATACATACAGAGCAGTCTGATTGAGGCTGTTCCTCAGCTGACATTCCCTCTTCCCAGATGTGTCAAGTGGGCAACCAAGAATAGGTAAGAGCCACCATACTTGGCCCGTGCTCTTGCTCTAAATGTGTGTATGCACATGCATGTATTTTATTTAGCATTTGTGAGAGACACAGGACATACCCACTGAAGGCCATTCTTCTCTTTACTGAGTGGGCTCCCAGGATCACCCCTACACTTCCTCCAGTTAGGTTTCACCTGGTAGGGGCACCATGTCCCCACTGAAACCATAACAGTTGTTTTCAATTTCATTTGTTTCGTGCAAGTTTTACTTTCTTTTAAATATCTTCCTTGGTGCATTATTTGTTCAGATGCATTCTATTTAGTTTTCATGCTTTTGTATATTTTTTCATTGTTCTTATTGTCAACTGCCTTTGTTTTTGTGGCTGGTCAGAGAAAATACATGGTATGGTCTGATTTTGAACCATTTTACTGAGACTGGCTTTATTGCCTAACATACGGTCTGTTATGAAAGAGTTGTGTTTTCTGAAGCTGTTGGATAAGAGAATGTTCTATATGTGTCTATGAGCCATTTAATTTGGAGTGCATTTGCCTCCAATGGCTCCTGATTAACTCTCTCATCAGGATGAGCTGCTCCTTGTTTCAAGTACAACACTGAGGTTATTGTGTGTCTATCTGTTTCTGCCTTTGGATGTGATAGCATTTGCTTTATATATTTGCTCTGGTAGTGTTTTAAACTTTTAATTACATTTATTTATTTTTATATGTGTATGTATGTATTCTATATTCAGTGCTGAATAGATTCTTTTACCAGTATATAACGACTTTCTTTGTCTATTTTCATAGTTTTCCCCTTTGTCTCTTTTATATAATGTGACTGTAATGTTTCTGAAAATTTAAGTTTCCATTTGTAATGAAATATCTTTTTTCATCCTTCACTTTTAGTTTGTTCATATGCTTATTAGTAAAATTAGATTCTTACAAGCAGCATATGACTGAACCTTCATTTTTATTTTTTATTCTCTTTGTGCATATACATGTGTATGTGTGTATGCACACCTGTGGAGGTCAGAGGACTACTCATGAAAACTGATTTTCTCTTTCCACTGTGTAGTTCCTTGGGATCAAACTCAGTTCATTGGGCTTGGAGGCAAGCATCTTTATCCACTGTGCTATACCACTGGCCCCAAATCTTTAATTTTTTAAAATGTACTGTCCAATCCCTCTCCCCAAGGTATGTGTTTCTGTGCTGCTTGGGATCAAACCCAAGGGCTTATACATGTCAATCAAGATTGTGCTCTATCACTGAGCTCCGGCCCTAACCCAAGAGGTGAATTTTAATGTTCTTTTAAAAACATTAAATAGTTGTGTCAGGAGAATGACTCATTAGGTAAAATGTTTTCTAAACAACATGAGGCCTGAGCTCAAATCCCCAGAACCCACACAGAGCTGGGTTTGGCAGCATGTATCTGCAGTCTCTGTGCAGAAGAGAACAGAAGACCTCTGAATACATCTTTGTGTTTGATTTTATCTTCTTACTTATTTGCAGTGCTGAATATCAAACCCAAGGCATCTTGTCTGCTAAGCAAGTATGCTACCACTGAACTACACCCTAGCCCTGTCTTAAATTTCAATTTTAAACACAAATAATTTTATATGTTCATAGAAATGGTAGAATTAAAGTAATTGAAGTTTTGTTTCTTCTTCATTATGTCTATTGTCATTATTTGTAACAAGTTTACTATTCAAATGTGGAAATATATAGCCCCATAGTCATTAGAGACAGGAGAATAGATGTCTGTAATGAATGCAGACTATTCTGAACCATTATAAACTTACTCAAAACAAATGTGCAGCTTGGTATGATTGTGTTGGAGCCTGGCTCAATTATTTCTATGTAGAATATATTGTTTAAATAATAAAAGGAGGCTGATTGGAAGTTTATGTATATAATGTTGCAGCTCATAATGCACTGCACAATTGTCTAGAGCTTAAACCAACAGAATATCTGGGGAGATGCATATTTTGTCACTGGTGTATTTTGAAATTACTGGTAAATGATGTTGATAAGAGGACTCAACAGTTAAAAAACACTAGCTGCTCTTGCAGAGAACCTACATTCAGTTCTTAGCACTCACATAGTGGCTTACAACTGTCTGTAACTTCAGTTTCAGGGGATCCAATGCCCTCTTCTGGCCTTTGTGGGTACCAAGCATGTATGTGGTACACATTTGTACATATATACATACATACACATACCATACATACATGCTGGAAAAATACTTATATACTTGTAAAATCTTTTTTAAAACCCATATTTATATTTATTCAGTTTTATTACTGTTCTCATAGTTCCTATACTTACATACTTAGAAGAGTTCAAGTGAACCTGTATTCATTCAGAGTAGACAAAACTATGGTGGGAGCATGGGACAGAACCTTTATTCACCTTATTGGACCAGGAAGCAGAGAAAAAAAGTCAGTCATAGGCATAATGTTCTTCAAGTGCACACCTCAGAGACCTACCTACTTCCTCCAACTAGGTCTTACCTTCTAACAGGAATATGTCCAAACACTTCCCAACAGCACTACCAGCTGGAGACCAAGCCTTCAGTATAGGAGTCTGGATATAGGATGGCAGGGCTTAGGGGTAGGGGACACTTTATATCTAAACAGTGACATTCTACTCACTGAATCTTGACATCTTATGCCTCCATAATGCAAACTAGGGTTTCCAGGCCCAGTGTTTTTCAAGTTCCAAATTCAAAGTCCCCTCTAAGACCCAAGGCAAATTTTTAGATGTGATCCTTTGTAAAAACACAACAATAAATGACATTACATATATAGTGATAGAACAGACCTAGGGTAAGACATTTCAAAAGGAATGCATGAGAGACTATCAAGGAACATTAAATCCTGCAGATACATCCCACACAAGTCACATGGTATTGTGAAATAAGCCCCCAAGTGTTTTGGCAGCCCAACTGCTAAGGCCTTGTTAGCCATCTTCCACATGACTTCTCTCTTGGGCTGACTTTCCTTGCTTCCTGTGGTTTTCCTTGGTAAACATCCCATAATCTTGACATCTCAGATGTCTTGGGGTCTCCATTCAGCTTCAATTTTACTCTCATAGAGTCATGCAATTCCATCTTAAGTGCTGTCCACAAGGCATTCCAACCACGTCACACACTGCCTGGCATCCAAGACCTGTCTCTGGACTCTTGGTGGCAGCCTCTGCAACCCCCAACTCTCAGATTATGTGTGTCTGAACAATCTATACCATATGGATGACACCACAGTCTGCTGCTAAATCAAACAGTAGATGAAATCCCTTGTACCAAGGTTGCTGTGGTCTCTGAGTGCCTACACAGTTGGATGGGAGGTATCCCCCAGTGAGGAGGGTGCCTGGGGCTTTCTTCTCAAAGCAGTGTCTTTTAAGTAAGTTCACACATTTATACTCCTAAGCCCATGATGAATGAGGCCCAGAAAATACCCAAGATGGCTTTAAGGCATCTTTCTTAGTATTTGTACAAAGTAGGTGACCTGTTTTAGTGATGCTGATCTCTACCTTTCCTGGCCTAACTTTTCATGTGTTCCTTTTTCAGCCAAAACCCAAGTTTTCAAGCCCACCAGTTCTGCTTTTTGTTTCTGATTCTTGCTGTAAGTCTGGCTGAAGTAATTAGTAACCATGCCAAATCCTGAATGCTATGCTGCTCTGACATTTTCTTTACCAGTTAAGTAGTTCACAGCTTTAAACTCAGTTCTCAGAGCATGAGCAAAACATGGACAAATTTCTTGACTAGAATGTAACATAATTAGTTCCTACACTCTGTTCCTAATAGAGTTCTCATTTTCCACTCAATCATTTATTGCCTACATCTTATCAGCATCTAAGTCTCCTGAGCTCACACCAGAATCACTCATTAAGCTTCATTTACAGTATTGTGACCCTCTCTTAACCATTTCCAAATTCCTCCCACAAACAGTCCAAAAGCATCTGAGTCAAATGGTCAGGAAAGGTCATAGCAATGACCCTACTTCTTAGTAGCAATTTTCAGTGTTAGAAAGCAACTTGCCACTGTAGTAAGATAACAATGTAAGGGAAGATAGACTTGTGACTCAGTTTCAGAGGTTTTAGTCCAGTGTCAGTTGGATCCAATTAGTATGAGCTGGTGTTGAGACAGAACATTGTGATGGGAAGTACATGGCAGAGCAAAAAAATTCACTTTACCACAGCCAGAAAGCAGATATAAAATGAGATAAGGACAAGAAATTTTATATTCTTCAAGCATACGTTCCTAGAGACCTACTTCCTCTAATGAAGTCCCATCCCCTCACAGCTCACCCAGTAAGAACTCACCAATGAATAAGTCCATTGATGAGGGCACTGTTCTTGTCATAGCCTGCTTTCTATTGCTGTGGTAAAATGCTGAGCAAAAGCAACTGGGAGACAAAAGGGTTTATTTGGCTTTACATGCTCCCGTCAGTCTTTCGAGAGAAGTGAAGCTAAAGCCATGGAAGAGTGAGTGTTACTTGCTGGCTTGCTCTCCCTAACTTGCTCAGCCTCCTTTTTACAATATAAACCATGACTGCTTGCTCACAAGTGGCACAACACATAGTAGGATCCTCCCACATCAATTATTAATCAAGAAAATGCTGGTGGACATACCTTTCCTCAATTATGTTTCCCTTTTGCACCCCCCAAAAAAATTAAAAGCAAGAACAAAACAAAGAAAATTAACCAGCATAGCCCTCATGTCCCAAACACCTCTCCATAGCACTACCAACTAGGGACCAAGTGATCAGTACATAAGCCTTTGGAGGAATACTTCGTATGCATACTATAACTTGACAAAAACAAACAAACAAAAAACCCCAAACTTGTCTTTAAAAAAAGATTCAGAAGCAGGCACTTGCATGTATGTATGTTTATTGTATGTGTGCCTGGGGCCTTGGCCCTCAAAGGCCAGAAGATGGCATTGGATCCCCTGGAATTGGACCTACAGATACTTGTGAGCTGCCATGTTGATGCTGGGAGCAGAGCCTGTGTCCTCTACAGGAGCAGCTAGCACTGCTTAACTGACTACAGGGCCATCTCTCAAGCTTCCCTTTATGTTTTGTTTTGTTTTGCTTTGCTTTGCTTTGTTTTTGATGCAGGGTATCCTTGTGTTATAGCCCTGGCTGATCTGGAACTAGCTTTGTAGACCAGACTGGCCTCAAACTTAGAGATCCACCTGCTTCTGCCTTGTCGCGCCCACCTCGCCGGCAAGGAAGACGCAACACCAGATTCTTCTGCAGCAACTGACCAGGTCCTTTATTCAGCATGTACACTCTTCTTTCTTCTCTTTCTCTCCTCCCTCTGCTCTCAGCTTAAAAGCTCTCCGGTGATTCACTCACTCCCTGCCACGTGGATGCTGCCCATTGGGCCACACATGCGGAAGCTCACTCGTGTGATTGCCTCACGCCGAATAAGGAGTTGTTTACCCTAGGGAGCGCTCGCTGTCGGGAAGGCGGAGGGCAGAAGCCGGCGCCATTTTAGGGTGCGGCTCAGTCGCAGCTCCCGACAGTTCCCCCTTTTTTATTATTTAAATAAAGCAGGTGAGGGTAGAGGTCCATTCTCTGCTGTGCTATTGGAACATCATCCCAAGCTTCTCTTGGGGTGTCCCCCTCAAGAACATGAGACCCGTCCACACCCTATTTTTGCAGAGGTGGGAAATTCAGGGCAACAACCCACATGCAAATGAACATACCCTCCTTGAGCTCCCCAAAATATCGAGAGATAACCTGACTGCAATGCTTAGCCTCACAACCTGCAAAAATATGGTGGCTAATGTTTTAGAGTAGCCAGCCAAACTTGGGGAGACTGTCCTTCCTCAATGGCAATAAAGGCTTGCACCAGTAAAGCAGCATTCCAGCACTGCTGAACTCTCATACGACAAGCACACCACATGCAAAGAAGGAATATCAACACCATAAAGCCAGCCATCAAGCCTATTCCCGCCCACTCTTTCAGATGGTCCACAGCAGCAGAAATCCAAGAGGCCAGCCCTTCCGCTAGTCCAGGATCCACCCTGGTCGAATTCACGGATATGATGGCCATTCTCAATTGGGTCATCAGCCCTTCGAACTCTCCGGTCCAGTTCCCAAATAAAAAACTAGATAATTGTTTAGACAAATTTGCAGCACGAGTAAAATTCTCATATTGAACACTGGTCACACATAAGCCTGACATCTTCCATTCACATCCAAGCTGAGCAAGCTGCCAAAGAACATCTATCTGTTCTTGAACTAAATCAATTCTCTGATTAACGACCATCAGGCCTCCCTTTAGTCTAAAGCCTTGGTGGTTGTGGTGGACAAATCATTTAAGGTCTGTGCGGTTTGTATTGTATGGCTCATGGCAATGGCTGCAGTAGTGGCTCCTCTAGCAGCCGCGGCAATGGCTATAACAATGGCTGCCGTGATGCCAAAAACTCTCTTTTGTCTAAATAATGTCATGGAGCCAGGAGTTATTACTGGCACAGGAATCCATCGTGGCACACGTGCAACCAGGGCAAGCGTATAACTTTGAGCATTCCAGCACTGCACATAATAGCAGGAATCAGTGCAATTCTTAAAGCCACTCTTACTAACAACAAACACAAAAGGAGTATATACACATACAGGAATAGGGTCAAAGTACTTTGTCTCTATAATGGCCGCATGCATCTTGGTGCATGAGCTGGTGGCATTAACTATTACTGATGTATTTGCATCTTCTCGGGTGGTCCAATTGTATAAGCATATAACATTATGCCTACCAACAGCTCCTCCCAGCAAGAGCCCCAAAGGTTCTACATTAGAGCAACTCCCATTAACCCCACATAGCATCTAATTATCAAAGGGGTTTCTGCAGGGGTCTTGTTGAAATAAGCCTCGATAAGTTCTATTAAGACCAGTAACATTGGGGGAGAAGGTAAAAAGCTGATGTTTATCAACCCAAGTTACCATATGTGACTGACACCCTGTCCACGGCCATTGGACATTAGGTTCTAGCATCCCTACACAATAGAGAGCCCACTTAGGCTGTCTCGTGGTAGGGAAACTGGCATTATGTTCTTTTGGCCAGGTGGCATTCAACCAGTGGGCACAATCATACCCAGGATTGGATAAAAATGTATAATTGTAAGTATCCGTAGACACTTCACTATTAGTCTGGTCACCCCATAAAGTTTTTAACTCCCATCATCCTGCAGTATGCCTTACCAAATTTATACAATCAGAATCATTTTTATCAATGCTAAAGCAAAGCACCCCTTTAAGGGAAAAGTTGGTCTGTCCTGCTACAGGAGCCACCTCTCCATCATAAGGCAAGTAAGGAAGATCTACATCTTTACCAGTGGTAAAAAACCTAGGAAACACTGGTGCTGAATGCGCCACTGTCATTGGAAGTGGGAATGTCGATAGGATTCCCCATCGGATCTGGTTTTGCTTGACCTTCTGCCTCGCTTGGGCAAGGCTATGTGACGACAGCATCATCAGGAGGATGGGCAACAGGACCATCTTCTTTGACTCTTCTGGTTAATCATTCTGGAACCCACACTGGGTCTTGAACTTCCCGGGGAAAAACACAAACAGACCCTCGTGCCCATGCCAGCATGGGATCAGGTCCTTTCCAGTGACCTGTCAACACATCCTTCCATTTAACTAGACCACTAATGCCACCACCCGGGGCAGCATGTCTATCAGCCGCACACTGGCCACATGAATTTAAAGTAAAAAAATTAAGAGTGAAGAGAGCTAAAGAAAGTCTCTCCTTTGGGGTACAGCCAAGGCCTATTCCCCCTTTTGTTTAATTAGACATTCTTTGAGGGTGCAATGCGCCCTTTCTACAACACCTTGCCCTTGGGAGTTGTAGGGTAGGCCATGATTAAGGTGTACGCCCATCTGCATGCAAAAGGTAGTGAACTGTTGTCCAGTGTAGCGTGGTCCATTATCAGTTTTTATTTGTGTAGCTGCCCATGCTTCGAGGCAATGGGCTATAACATTGCGGCTCTTTTCTCCACTCATCGCCGTAGCATGAAGAATCCCTGAACACGTATCTACTGATACATGAACATATTTTAGAGCACCAAATTCAGGCAAATGAGTAACATGCATTTGCCAGACCTTAAGGGGGAGTAGCCATTGCGGGTTAACTCCCAAGGATGGTGGGTGGTGGGTGGAATTGCACACACTGAGGGCAATCGACCACAATTTGTATAGCATCTTGCCTGGACAGGTGAAACTTAGACCGCAAAGTCTTGGCATTAACATGGTGGAGTTTGTGAAAATCTTGGGCCTGAGTACTGACAGCTACAGGAAATACCCACTTTTGTCTAGTGGCTGCATCCACTAAGGCATTTCCCTCACTTAAGGGACCGGGCAACTTTGTATGAGCCCTTATATGTTGTGGAAAAAATCTTTGAGAGTGGTGTCTAATAAGTTTTTGCAATTGGGAAAATAGACAGGCTACAGTACTGGATGGTTTTATGGGGCCTGCTGTTGTAGTATGTTTTTCCCGGCCTGTTTGGGTCCGGAGATTTGTGACTGGCACACGTGTGGTGCCGGCGGTGTGGAGCCTGGTCTGTGCGCCCGCAGCTTCTGCCCCCCAAAAGAAATGAATCACACGCTTATATACTTTAACACTGTTTGGCCCATAAGCACATTACTAACTAGCTCTTTCTTCTTAAATCAACCC